>JAQFZG010003145.1:0-14349 GCA_034695465.1 Entomobrya nicoleti | reverse complement strand
GTAGTTTTTTATGCTGATTCTGGTGATATGTGTCATTTTCCCGAATGCGCATGTTTGGAATTATCAGCTGCATTTGTGTACCCGGGCGCGCGCGCATTTCACCGAGCGAACGCAAGCGCCAGTAGTAAACGAGAAAGGAAGCAAGCAGTGACGAAACTAGCTACTATCGGTTAAGCAGTTTTATGTGCGTTCCTAATGCGGCGCGCGCTTGCGTTCGGGTAAACAAACCCAGCTGATAATTCCAAACATGCGCATTCGGGAAAATGACACGTATCACCAGAATCAGCATAAAAAACTACACAATAATTGATGAATTTAATATGAAAATTTTCTGATCCATTGTATGACACCTATTGTAAGTATCTAAACTTGTAAAGAGGATATTTTCATTTCTTTTATTACAAATCTAATGTTTTCAGAAACAGGGCCACTATTTTGAACGCGTAAGCTTGGGTAAGTAAGGTAATTATATTTTATTAACCATATTTGAGCAAAGATATTACATAGTATATACATACATAGGTAAACATACCCTGTCTCAGAAAACATTATCCGGACTCAGAAAGTTTTAAGGCAGGCAATGCTACTATTATGCTGCCGACCACCAGCACTTGGTAAACGTGACATGGAAAGAAAGGGAAAACACTCAATTATATTTGTTGTCAGTAGAACCATCTGCTGCATGGCAAGCATGATGCCGGTTGACGATTGAAACTTTTTCTATTGAAAAACTCATTAAAACTGATTTAAACTCTATTGGATTTGTAATCTGGTACATATTTTTGGTGAAGCTGGAGTTACATCAGCTTTTAAATATTTCGCAGCAAATTTAGGTTTAACAAAATGTTTCTTATAGGTATTCAAAACTTTTTTGGGAAGTCTTTTAGAGTAAACTTAACGAGAAGAAGTTAAACCCATGGTGATAACTACCAATGCTGCGAATATTATTATGTACACATACGTATATGTATGTAATATATATGCATGTACTTGATCAGCTGTTGATCCAACATTAAAATCGACAGTACAAAATTGTAATTAAAATGCATATGACCATATGGGGTCATATCTCGGGTTACAGTGGGTCGTGGGGTATGAAAATCAACCACAAGGAAGGTATTTGAGAACCAAGTTTGGCGTCAATCGGCTGAGTAGTTTCTGAGAAAACGTATTCACAGACACAGACAGATACATAGACGGTATAATGAAATCACGAACTACCTTACTACGTATCAGTAGTTAGTAACAGTAAAATGGCATTTAAAACGAGCAAAATGTATCCGGTAAGGTATTCAAGCTGGCCAAATGTCAAATAAACATATACAGATCTTTAATTGTCTAGAATTTGAGCTTATATTTACCAGGAATGAAGCTGATACGAGTTCAGTAATAGGTATGGCCAAGCCTTCGAGCATCCATTTTGCTCGTTATCAGGGCTTTTTTGGAACAAAGTAGAATAAAATTCACAGATTTTTTGCCGTTCAGTAACTTCGATTACCATTTTGTTAATGAAAGGTTACGACGATATGAGATCATTCAAATGCATTTCTCCTACTACCACAGCACATTCACCAATATACATGTCAAATATCTTTGTAGTGTTCCTTCGGTTATTGTTTCGCACTTTTTGGATAGACAATTTATTCCTAATATCTTTTTCTTTCACTTTTACTTTCTGCGAGGTAATATTTCTCTATTATATGATGCTGCACGTTCCAAAGAGTATACGACAACAACAACTTTGTTTTGAGAAAATAGGATTTTCTTTTTTCAACATTATTTTATAACTGAAAGAGAAAGTCGCAGTTTTTTACTTTAATTTACTTTACGCTGCAGTAAGGTGATAAAAAGTAACTGATACGTTTTTCAAGAACAAATAACATATTTTCCTTTCAAAGAAAACGTACTCTTTCTTTGCAATATAGATCCTTTTTTGATCACGATAATTTCAAAGCAAATACCCTCAAATGTTTAAAATTTGCCAAGCTATAGGTGAACTTGGATAAAAAGCTTTTCCAACGGTCTGACACCGTACATTTATGGTATGAAAAATAAACATGGAAGCCAACATAATATTATCTCGGGTTTGATCATGGTTTGACTGAAATGAAAATGTTCCGTGAAAATGTCTATTTTCATCTCATACTTCAGTAACTATGCTTATGAGTGAACACCTATGAACATATTTCTTCCAAACTTTGTAAACGTAGCATCCAATCGGTTTTCTGTATTTGTTTTGGTTCAATCGACGATAAAGTGTTAGTAAAATGTGTAGCAGGGTGTATTCAACTCCTTGAGCTTTACGAGGGCTACTTTCTCTATATTATTTGGTTGGGTACAAATATAGTATTGATGTGTCAAGAGACCAGTTCAATTGAGTAATTTTGAACCAATTCCTATAATAAGGCTTCTTATCGGTTCTGTCACGAAAGGTCTGAGAATGATCTCAGGCTTTATTACATTGCTTTAAAACATGATATGGCTTGCCTAGATTGATTTCTTGGAGCTTATGGGTTTGAAAATTCAATTGAAAAAGTTGCGTTTGGTATTTTTCGTTTGCTTGCAAGTATTCGACATAAAACTTACATTTTCATACAATATTTTGTGACAAAACATGTTTTTTTTTCAGTCTAGGGATTTCTCTGATTAACAATATCGATCGGAATATAATTCGATTTTGGTAGGTATTAAATTTTATTAGCTTTCTCCGACGATGTATTTCTGACCTTATACAGTACTAGCCTGTCGACATTTATGGATTTTCTTTAGTTACGTGTAGATTTTTTGCACAATACACAATTCGCGACAAAAATTTATATCGGCGGGCTTTTTCTCTGTCGGTTATTGAA
The DNA here is from genome assembly GCA_034695465.1 of Entomobrya nicoleti. Lineage (NCBI taxonomy): Eukaryota > Metazoa > Arthropoda > Collembola > Entomobryomorpha > Entomobryidae > Entomobrya > Entomobrya nicoleti. The sequence continues at coordinate 11,500 of JAQFZG010003145.1, read as the reverse complement.
TAGTTAGTTATTATAAGCAATGTTAGATCTCTCAAGTTGAAAAATCGTGGAATTCCAAACATAACTAGAAAAATGTAAACTCTGAAATTTAACTGTCAAAAGCTGTGTGTACATTTGTGTATGCATATACACGTTTATGTGTGTAAATGTATTTGTGTTAGCTCGTTATGTCTAATGATGATAATAAGTTTCGAGAGTGCAAGCAGTTAGTTATGTTTAATTGTATTTAAGTATTTATTGAAGTTAAGCATTCAGGGTAATGATGATGCGAGTGGGATCTTGCTCATTACTTCATCCTCAAAGAATTTTGAAGTTGAAAATGAATGTGACTTTGTGAGCCCTATAATTCGAGTCACAGTTAGTCATCAAACCTGAAAATCCTTCCAATGTTGTCAACTCTTAACCCAGTGCCTGACTCGACAGTAAAAAAGTGCCATTTAAAATGCATGTGACTTAAATCCACTGTAAAGGGATCATAATTAAGGGAGCAGAAACAATCCGACGAATAGTAAGGATAATTATGATCTTTGTGGTTTATCATGAAAAGCGAAATGATGTGTCACATGATAAATACACATATAATGCGACATGTGAACCCCGTGATCTTTCGATTGCTCTGTTCAAATGTTCTACACAGCTGAAAATCATTAGGGTTCTATCCCTTTAATATACTGACCCACATGTCAAATTTGGAAGAAATTGGCTGGCGCGTTCTTGAGTTATCGAGTTCACAGATAGACGGACAGACAGACAAACATGATAAAGTCAATACTAGCTGACGCTTCGCTTTTAGCCACGTAATAAATGAGAGAATTAACTATACAAATTCCAATTTTAAAGCAACATTTTCTACAAAAAATGTTGCAGCAGTAGACTTTAAGTATTTGTAGTAGTACTACCAAAATTTTAGTAATATTGTATTTTTTGGGCATTGTATCAAACCAAAAGGCTAGTTCCTTGAAAATAACCAAACGAAAAACTGTGTTCAAAACTAATTAAAGACGTGATAGGGTTAGGTACACAATATGAATTAAAATCTGGCTCAGAATTGCAAAAAAAAACATGTTTATTGTACCAGAGCAGTCAAAGTACTTGTCCTGAACTTTATTCCAAAAAAAATTTAATGCAATTTTTAAAAGTGTACCTGGGGGCATTCTCGCACGTGCATATTTCAATTGCCAAAGCATACATACATGATTTGTAGACTTGGGGTTTCCATTGCAATTTTTAGTAGATTTTTTGCTTTAGTTCCTGTAAACTCACTACAGATTTTTAGCCTTATATGAAATACGTTGTCCAACGAAACGGACATATGGAATAAAACATAATTCCATATTTTACTAGATAACGAGTTTATGCTCTCAAGCACGTTACACATAAATCTCCGGAGTTCACACATCTTCACGAACTGTATACATTCGTCTGGTTTATTGGGGGAAAGTAGTACAGATACGAACAAACTTCTCATTCAACTGTATAAATTTGATGCTTTGCAATAATAGTGGGAAGGATTTAGTCAGTTGTCCCAATTTAATCAAAGGAAGTTCTTAGCAGTTTACATATAAAATGATACTCAAAACAAGAGCAGTCAACTGCAGAACAAACCAAACAATTATTTTTCAAGCCCAAACCGATTTCAGTTATGAAATCCGTATATTCCAGGATATGTGATTGATATAATTTGTGTGAATTTACATGAAATGCGAAGTAGATAGGTGCTAATAACTGACGCAAAATGCATCCACAAGTTTTCCTCAAATAATCTCCATCCTGACAGCATTCTCAAGCTCTCTCAAAAGAACAACATAAAAGAAGCTCATTTATGTTTACATTATAAAGTTCACCTAATTTTTGGAAATATTTCAATAATCAGCCTCAGCAAAAACAATCATGTATTTTTTTCAAGTAGCATTGCTTGAATTTGAAAATGACCGAGATGCAAATTCAATTTGGCAGTCGGGGTTTTTATTTTATTTCTGTAAGATCAATTCAGAACAAATTTTCCGTTGTTTGTTTGACCTAGCACTGTTGAAGGTTGTTGACATCGTTATTCCTTTTACTAACCTACGCAATGTGTAAGTTTGCGTGATGTAAAATTCATTTCTAGATGGTTTATATGTTGAGTAGTCATTTTTATGTGTGTCACGTAATTACATTGAACTGTATTTTTTATCAACGGAATTCTGGACGGCATCCTTTCTCCAATTTCAAAATGTAGTCATCCAGAATATCCTTACATTATGAACTGGTTATATAACAAAGGTACTTAAAGGAAACTAATCTAAATTCCTCTCTAAAAATGATTAGTTCTACTAACCGAATAACCTTAGTTTATTATTTATTTGTTTATACTCCAGTCTCAATTGCATGAGCATCAACAAAGAAATATGTTGGCGACCGAAAAAAATATTCTACCAAAAAATGTACATTCATACATTATTTATTTGAAATGAATAAATTACTTTACTTGAAATTTAAATTGAATATCCTGCATCTTTGCTTGGTATGTCAAGTTAACTTGAAGGAATGCAAATCTCTTCCCATTGTATTGTATACAAAAAATACAGTTCAGATGAAGCCAACCATTAATAAAAGTACATGCACAAAAGGAATCGTTTCGATCTTGTGTAAAATTTATGTGATTCCTAGAAAAATAAGCAATTCCATTCTTTGAGCAAAATAAAAGTCAAGGTCACCTTTCGAGTACGTGAATACAAATAACTCATGAACACCATGGATTTTACTTTTCTAAGATCAAAAAAAAATATTGTACAAACAAATATTAGTGCGTTGTAAACCCATCAAGAGTAAACTAATACATTGAAATGCGATTTTCTCTTGTTTTGGAATGTTCTCATGTTGTCCAACCTTTCCGATATTTTCCCAAGGTACTTTGTCCAATTGTTTTACATTATCACATACCACCGTCTTTTTAACTAGTTATTTACCCTTTGACATATTTATGCATATGAGTTTGAGTGAAATCCATCAAAATTTTATGTCCTGGACCTGGTTTGATCACTCTTGAGATTATATGTTTCCATGGTTACTTTTTAAGACCTTCAAACTGGGCTCATAAAAGTATACCTTAAAATAAAGCTAAAGAGCATTTAAACTTTATGTTTAGAAATCGAGTTACAGCAATGATTTGAGAATAAAAAGTAAACTTCCAAAATATGTTTCCATAATGTAAAAAGGCTTAACAAATAGATTTGCAATTGTTTGAAATGCTATAATTTTTTAGCCTTATGTATATTTTTGGCGTCACGAGAAACTTGCTAGTGCCCAAGTCACATTACGTCTATTTTTGTTCAGATAATGACGTCCGGAGGGGCCTTCCTTTTCCTAACAACTTCACTTACAAAAGAATACCATTAGTTTAACCCTGAGACAGCTTTAGAATTCTCTGCCACTACCATTTAAAGGAAACCACATAATTTATTTTCATTATTCTCCGTTACCATAACTGCAGCTACGTTTCAGTATAAATTCATCTTAAAACTAGCTTTATGTAACGTATTTAGCGTCTAACGATCAATCTTTGTTTTGTTAAAGTCTATATCTTTATTCTTCGTTACACAACCAATACCTGTATATACCTAGTTCAATATCACTTTCTGATATACTTTAGTTCTGTTTAAGATGTAAAAATATGTCCACATAAATATTAATGGGTAACACTTTTCGGCTTAGAATGGCACCATACGACGTATTTTAGATCTACTAAAACAGTATCGTGGATGAAGTCGGGTCATACTTTTGGTTTTCATGAATGGAATAAGAATACTTGAATGAAAAGAAATTTATTCCAAACATTTTACAATGAGACATAGTGAGAAAACAATAAATATATACACTTGTGACCTCCTAAACAGTGCCCCAAAAATGTAAAATGGATTCCAAGAACATCGGATACTAGTAAAAGACACGGACACGAACATTAAAATAAATGAAAAGCAGTTTTCGATATGATCAAGCGTTGAAAATCACCGGACGCAATATGCCACCCAAAATGACATTATTAACATTTACGATCAAGCACATTTTGTATGAGTTACACATAAAATGTGGAAACACTGACGCTTTGGGTTCTTATACGTGATTCCATACCCGAAAGTTAATAAATACAAGAGATACAACAGTGATCTCGCCTAGACCATTTTAAAAGCAATTTTGCGATAGAAACTACCTTGTAAAGAAATGTAAAACAGCCCAAAAGGAGCATTCAGTTTTTTGATTCTGACTAACCTTTTCACTTGAATCACTGTGCAAAATAAATCAATCTTATAAAAAACTACAAAGTAAAAAAAAGTTTTTTACCTTTGGTTTGATCAGAAAAGCAATATTATAAAATGATGTGGTTATTTTAACTTATATATAAAACAAGTCATGTCAAGGCATGAAGAAAACACGTAGATAAATCTGAATGATGACAACTGACTACCATGACATGTAATGACATGTAATCTTAATCTGATATCGACATCTGTAATCCATGTAACCGTTAAATGACCGTTACTGCTCAACTATTGAGTTTAAAACCAAGGTGTCTTGACAAAGTTTGATCACAATACGTTTATCTATCGATTGGCGCAATAAAAAAATCGTCCATTCAAAATGCATGTAACCGTCAATTGACCGTTACTCCTGTACCGTTTAACCGATTTGGCTGAAAATGTCTATCGATTGACCCCTTGACCTGAGGAGTCTGTGTGTGAAGTTTGAAGAGAATCGGTTGAAGGATGTCCGAGTTAGAGCGCACACAGACAGACGGACAGACTGATGTACAGACGGACAGACAGACAAACTAAAATTATAACTACGATAAATCGAGATTTATATACGTAATAATATGAGTATAAATTAGTACATGTTTACGTACATACGTACTTTGTTTTAACCTTTATATTTTTTAATACGGTTTGTAGCTGTGTACCATAATGTGGATGTATACAAAACAAGAATTCAGAAAGCCCTTAAAAGTCAAAAGATCTGCATGGGAGCATTTCGGTGCTCAACTTTGTGAAATAAAACTTGAAAGTTTTGGTGTTGAAGTTGATGTGACTTGGGTGATGGGTAAAGCACTTGGGTGACTTCTGGAAGTAGTAAATTTAGCTTGTCACATAAAACCTGTCAACTGTTAAACGTTTTATGCATTCTTGTGTTTAAGCTTGCATATTTTGAAGAGTTTTTACAAAAGAACTAAACAAAAGATAGTCGTTACATTAGCTCAACTACAGCGGAGTTTTTTGTGCTCGCCCCTTTTCTGTCTTGGAATTTCTGCTGATAATTGTGCATATAACTTGAAACTTCATCTGATCTGTAAAACAAAAGCCACAATGCGAAATAAGAATTTCAAATCAGCCTTAATGGAATACGTTGTTATATTTTATATCACAAAATAAATTAATGCACACAAAAACCATTTATAATGTTGCACAATAATTTGGAATCCAATGGAATGATTTATTAGGTTTGAATTTAAATGGTTTACGGAACAAGGTAAACCTACATTTAAGCTTGTTTTTCATTCTCATTTCAATCTTATGATGTATTTGCTTTGAGTCATACTAAAAAAAACTATTATACTACTACTACTATACTAGTAATATGTGTGACTAGAAAACTTCAACAGGCTTACAAACTTTGCTGATGTTGTCCTAAAACTTCACTTTCCATTATATTTAACCAGCAGGATTTTGCATTACTTTTCCAGAGAATAGGAATCAGAGCACCTGTAGCGTTTAAAAAAAAGTACAGTGAAAAAAGTCAAAATTGGTTGAAATAGTAAAGCCATTTTGTTAAAAAACGGATTATTTGATAATATATAGGCCTTTTATTATAATGCAAAGAAGTAGCTAATTAATTACGAAAACTTTTTTATGGTAAAACTTTCTTTTAAACTAACGAATTTGGCAATTAAAATTATGCTTTACTAAAATAAATATATTATATGCTCGAGTGAAAAGCCGATGTCTGGAATACTAAGTCATTAAAATTATTTATGCATACTCTGTGAATTATCAATTAGAATAATGTTCAAATAGAAATATTACTTTCACATCACCTGAGAAAATATCATTATTATTAATTCCATATCTAAAACTAAACACTTGAAACTTTTCATTGACCAAGTTACCAGAAAGCTTTGATGAGCACAAATGAGACGTTTTATAGAAAAGGTGTTCCACATTGGCATCAAGCCCAGAAAACTGTATTTATCTAACACTATAAGCAAACGGCACTGAAGGTGTCAGAAATGAATATTAACCGTTTTGCAAACTAATTCCTCTTTATCTGACAGAGACAATCAGAGCAAAAAATCACCTGATAGACAAATCTTGATTTGCAGAACTTCCTGGTTATTAAACTTGACAGCTGTTTTATCAGCCAAATACGTAAAACTATGCCTAAAACTTATTTTAAAAAAAAGTTTGGAAGCAGTATGAACGTGTTTGTTTGGAACTAGAACTTTCCCTAGTGACCCGATGAGCAAGTTGAATTCACGCATCAGTAAAGGAAGACTGCTTGGAACTGTTTATGCCAAATGCTGATCTCCGTTGTGGGTTTTGGAGCCTTTGCTACTGAACTTTCCTTTCTCAGTCAGCAAAAGAGTTTTCAACTGTTCAGACGTACTTTCTCCGCAATAGTGAATCACAGGAAAACAGCAATGGATTCCAAGAAAGTGAAAGTTTTATGCCAATAAGGCGGTTAGAATTTTTTTTCAAAACAGACCAAGCAGTTTTACATATTCAGCCAATTTAATTTAGTTTAATTCCTCACAATCAAGAGAACATTTAAATTAAATTTTAAAAAATCAAGTTATTATTTCTATATTTGAATTTACAGTGATTTAGCTCTTTAAACGACAATTTTCCAGGGTAAAGTGAGACGCTGCACAGTTCTTTTAAATTTGAAGTTTAGTCAATAATAATTCCTTGTAAAAGTATTCTCGTCAAGCTTAATTAAAAAAATGTCTTTATTTTCGTCACTTACTTATCTCATGAAAGAAGCAGCTTCTTCTTTTAATCAAACCGCATCCACGGAACCGTCTCTAAAATATTTAAACGAGATTTCTCTGAGTGAAAGTTTGACTATTAACACTACCAGCTACGATAGATACCTGGAGTTAATCGCGGATTCCGGTAACTTCTCCAGTGAAGATGAAACAGACAGTTTGTTTGGCTCATCAGCAGCGACAGGAAAATGGGCAAATTTCATCAGTTTATTTACTTCTATCTCAAAAGCTTCGTTACGACTAGAAGAAATCTACACAAGTGATAGTGACATTTTGTTTTCTAATGAAACATTTCCCAATGCCGAACATTTACTTGAAAGTTGGTGGAACGTATTCGATGAACGATACCTGAGACATGGTTGGGGATGGACAATCACATTGATTATAGCCTACATGGTGATTCTTGTCGCCGGGGTAATTGGAAACCTTATGGTGATTTTGGTGGTTTTACTGCGTCCCCAAATGCAAACTGTGACGAACATGTTCATCATGAATTTAGCTGTAGCTGACCTATTCGTCGTTGTGTTTTGCGTTCCCTCAACACTCTTGGCAAATATATTTGCTCGTAAGTGAACAATTTGCATTTACTGGTACTTTCATTCTAGCGAATGATCAGAGATCAGACATACGAAGTATACATATAAAATAAGTTCGACGATCTACTAACTTGTTTGAAGGATAATCTTTGGTTTTGTTTTCTAGCTTGGATTCTGGGATCGTTTATGTGCAAATCTGTGGCATATGTACAGGGCGTCTCTGTGTGTGCTTCTGCCTACAGCTTGGCTGCAATTTCACTTGATAGGTAAGATATCTTTCTTAATATTTTTTTAAGATGGCTGTTTAATATGGTATTATTCTAATACTCTTTTGACAAATGTAGTTCAGTGAGTAATTTTTGGGATTCTTTTTTTTGTTTTACTCTGTAGATGTCAAGCAGTCTATCGAAACTATGAACGACCCCGAGGGTTTTCTCAAAAGATTTGTGTACAAACTGTCTTCATAATTTGGATAGTCGCGATATTATTAACTATTCCATGGTCACTGATATTTGAGATTAAAGTGTCTGAATACGATGGACTGAGCTATTGTGTGGAAGCATGGCAAGAGAAAGAATATGGAAACATATACTTTCTTGTCGTTAACCTTGCCAGTTTCTATGCCATTCCCTTGCTGCTAATTTTTGTCTCAAATTGGATAATATACTGCCATGTTATGCATCGTCATGTTCCACAAAATTCTGCATCTTCCGCACCCATCATAAAAATGCACCGACAAACCAGACACGTTGTGCTTCGAATGTTGGGTATTGTTACCCTCACATTTCTCTTGAGTTGGTTTCCACTATATGTTCTTGTGACTATTATTAAGTTTTCAGAAAATTTCAGCGAAACGGAATATAACGTTTTAGGAATATTGATGCCTATAGCTCAATGGCTTGCAAGTTGGAACAGTTGCATCAATCCCATTCTTTACGCATTTCTCAATAAAAAGTTTCGACGAATGTTTAAATCTATTTTACCAGCCTGGATACCTGTTAAAGCAGCTGGAGAGTATCAGGGTTCTATTAAAACCCCAAGTTTCACTACTACAGCATATACGGGAAGAAGCACATCGAGAAGTAGGACAAATAGCCGAAGCGATTATCATCGTCATCATCAAAATGAACGCACCAAATCACTTAACAAAGCAAATCTACTTTTTGGTGGACCTTTTGAAGGGACGGGAGCAATTGCAATATCAACCGTACAGATCATATCTACTGCCATACCTGCAACATCACTTTTCATAGGTGACAGCTTTGAAGATATCTTTGAAACGGCTATGGCTGATAAGATCACAACGGACTTATAAAATGTGTTGACTGATTGATTCTTCTACAGGGTATTTGTGATAAAATGTTATTACTTGACTCATAAAGCAAATATAAAATGATCATTTTATTTTTTTAGAACATGATAAAACGTATATTTAGAACATACATAATTTGAAACTTGTTAAATTTTAAGCATATATATATATGAAGCCAGCATACTAAAATATTATTGTACCTGTATGCATACATATTTGAATACATTTAAATTTAAATTTATTTATTTATCGTTCAATATTTCAGATATTGATGATTTTTTTTGCGTGTTATGTAACTCTTGTGTAATATTTCAAGTAAACAGTTTAGATGAACATAGGATGCTTCAGTTCAAAAGTGTTAAAGCAAATATTATTACCTTTTTCCCCTTTTCATGACATATTTTCGCATCAATTACTTATGACTTAAATATTCAATATTGTAGTAGTTTGCCAACAGCACACAATTTTTTCTGTTTAAACAATAACTTATTGGAGAGATTTTAGTATGCTGAAAATATGTATTTTTAAGAAAAACTTTTCTTGACAAAAAATAAGTCACTCGTGGGGAAACTTTTGTTCGCATTACAATGATGCTACATTTTGTTATCTTACTTTATGCTTGCGTGCGCACAGGTATTGCATTTATCGAAGCGTTTATGTGTACAGTAGAAAATCATCCGACTAGAAATTTCCAACTTCGGTAACTATTTTTGTTTACGGTTAAAATGACATGTCTTAAATTGTCTTTTTTAGAATTTGTTTGCTCTCGTGTCTCCAAAAAGTCGAGTTGCGTATTTTGACAAGCCATTTAACAAGATTGATAACAAGCCAGCTACTTTGATTTTATTCTTCTGTAATATAACTCAGAAGTGATTATCTCAATAAAAAGTTGACGCTTTTAGAAGCCATATTTTTTCACTCGAATACAATTAGAGATGAATCAAAGCTGTTCAAATGAGTTGGTATAAAAGAGTCGAATTTAGGTTAGCCATTTTTACGATTCTGATTTGTTGAGTACACCTAAAAAACTATTGTTGAAATCATAGTAACGAAATTGGTGTAAAAATTCTTTAGAAGAATGGAATTTAGTCCGTATATTTTGATGAAACATTGTAATATAACTTACAAAGGAACGTATGTAGTGCATGAGCGAATTTTAAAATCAAGTTTATATACTGAGGTGTAGATTTTATGCTAATTTTAATGATGATGATGATAATAATGATTGTCCCAAAATTTAGCATATGTGTAATAATCAGCTGTTTTGGAGTGCGCGCGCATGATGTGAACGTCAGTTGAAAATGCGAAATGAAGCAAGCATCACCAGGAGCGCAATTTTCTGGTATTGAGTTTGCTTGGTATGCAATATTTTACGGGTGCTGTGTTCAATTTCGCCTGATGCATTACATAAGTTCCATTGTTAGTCGGAAATAGATTAATTTTATTTCACTATTTCTGCGTCATCGACACTATATACATCATAATCAAAACCATAATCTTATCTTAACGACTGAATTTCGTAACGAACAAAACCTTATTTAAAAAACTTTAAACCTTTAAGTAAAATTCTTCAACAAATGGTTTGGGAATTGCAACACTAAAAACTTGTATAACGTCAAGAAAACTTTAGAAAATAAAATAAATAAAATTAAAGGAATTGTACTTGATTTCCTAATTTTGATGTAATCGATTATCATATTACCTTTAAAAAATAAGCAATATAACATACATACTTATACTCTTGGTAGGTGTTCTGCTTCAAATGAAACTGCGCTCAAAAATACATATATAGGTATGCGTTGTATTTTGTCTAACGCATACATATATATGCATTTTTGAGCGCAGTTTCATTTGAAGCAGAAGACCTACCAAGAGTACATATAAATACATATTTCTAACATAGAGCATTCATCCATTTTTCCAAGTGAGCATTTTTATATTTTGCTTGTTTTTCTTTAGGCGTAAAGGTAGACGCTTGGCGATTGTAGTTGACTTTGTATTTCCATTTTTTTTTGTCATATTTCGTCTTAAGTTTCAAATACTTTGTTTTTTAGTTTCTTGTCTCGTACAATATTTATACACATTTGACAAATTCATTGTATTACTAAAGGTTAAATCATTCTATAAGATTTCAGTTGGGATTTTTTTCGTTCCTGTTGATCTACTTTACTCTACCTTAGCTGAAACTGTAGTTTTTTTTACATAAAACACGATCACTAGTACAAACACTGCGTACGTATATAGGTTTTCAGGATCTCCGTAGTGATCTAGGTTACGCAAACGTATCAGTTGGGAACTTGAAGTTTCTCGAAGAGAAAGCAAATACTCGGACGTAAAAGCTGGTCCTTGAATAAAAACATCGAGAGAAGGTTCTAGTTGGCAATCCTTTTTTACATAAAAAACGTGTTGAGCCCTTCAGCTTTGTTAAAACAACGAGAAGAAATGCTAGCCTGTGTTCCTTTAAACTTTTCAATGTGTCTATTATATTATCATAATGGAGCCACCGGTCTATTGTATACTCGGCTATTGAAATGAAATGTGGGCGAAAATTCTTTACTTCAGTCCAGTACCACGTGTCTATATAGACACGTGAAAAATGGCCTCTACGTGTCTATATAGGCACGTAGCGTGTCT
>JAQFZG010003144.1:0-14351 GCA_034695465.1 Entomobrya nicoleti | reverse complement strand
TCCGCTTTAATCTTTTCGCCAAGTCAAAAGCCAAAAGCCACAAAGGTATATTTTTTGGAGTAACAGAAGAACTTATTTATTTTATAATTTATATACTAACTGTTACTCTTACTATACTTAATATACAGAGGAAAGCAGGTTTTTTTGGTATTTTTAAATGCTAACTAAATAGTAAATGAAGTTACTACTAAGTTATAATTATGATGATGATGGTGTGTATTTGTTTCAAAAGAAGAGTAGGAGACTAGCATGTGGAAAAAATTGAGAAGAAAACAAAACACCGACACAAAAAAATATTGTCTGCTTGTTTTGAAGTGTGGATTGGATCCAAAACTCTTTTTTTTCAAAGTGACTTTATTTTTGTGTGTGCTAGCTCTGTCAGAGATGTTGCCGTGATGCTTTCATGCATCCAACTAAAGAGAGACTGAAGCTTGTTCCTTGGTTTTGGTTGGGTTTAGGCAAGGCAAGGAAACCAAATATAAATTTTTGATAGCGATAGCATTACCATCACCATCACCACCGCCGATTCTATTATGTGTGTAAAGCTGGCACACACCAAAAGGCACGACCAGGCCAGGCCACACCGTACCGTAGACGCTGAATTGAAATGCTCTTGCATTTAAAACCATGCCAAAGAAGAAGAAGAAGTGAAGAAAAGTTTTTATTTTTCGTTCAAGAATGAATTGTTTTGATGTTAAGCACGTATGATTATTATTATATTGTAATTTTTTTTTGCAAGTGTGCTCTTGTACATCTTCTTATTTATCCAAATCATCCAATCCACATCCAATTCACCGGTGAAGACGGTGAAGAAGAAGGAAAAAGGGTTTACAGCAATAATTTATTTTTTTAGCTGGTTTTTTTTAGTAAAAAAGAAGAAAGAACAGGTAGCACTTTTCATTCTTTTTCAGTCTTGTCTTTATATTTGACTGACTTGTGGATATTGAACCGTGTATTTGATATCATTAGTCTTTTTAAGGTGAGTATTTGCTAAGGTGCTGATGAGATGAGTGTAGCACGAGACTCTTTTGAAAAAATTGTAATTAGAAAAATATAATATGAAATAAGAACAAGGGCAAAAAAAAGGAAGCAGGCAGGGCAAGGCATGGGATGGTGCTATGGCAAAAAATGGTTTAGTCTGCTGGTCTGGTCTGGCGTACTGTCAAAATTGGTGAACCAAAACTATTCTTGTATGCCTTTTTGCTATACAAGCTGGTTTTTTTGGTTGACCAACAAAAAGTACCTATTTTTACCAGTGAATTATTTTTTTTAGCCAGGCCAGCGTATAAAAAAATTGTAATAAGCAGTCATTTTTCTTCCTTTTTCCTTAAACTGTTATATATTTTATATTGGTTATGCAAAAATATTGTGCGTAGGTTCTACTTATTATTTTATGTATCCAACGTTTTTATTTTTTCCCCTAGAAAATTTCTCTAGTAAAGTTATTCATTTCATTGTTTTATTTTTGGTGGTGGAAAAAGTGTAATAAAAAAAGGGAAACTTTAAACTTATTTGTTTTTCTTTTGCTAATTCGTCGAACAAATGAGTTTCCCACGAACAGGTGTACACTGACTGCTTGTTGGACCTTTTTGTAGAACATGCGCATTTAAAACAAGATTTGTTCGGTTTGAAGATGAAAAAGGAAAAAAAATAATCATCATGTTCATATTTATAGCTTGTTTATTTGGTTTTAGTGGTGTGCACACTGTTGTTAAAGTGGTTGTAAGTTGTAGGTGTCAATGACAGGTAATAAATATTAAACAAGCAGGTGAACTTGGTATATAATTTTGAAGGGTAACCCACACAAAAATAAATAAATATAAAAAGATTAACATTGAAAAAATTACCCTTTTCAAAATGACATGGAGTAGAAAGTCAATTATTATTTTTGAAATGGGTCGTCCTCTTCTGCTAAAGGGCATTGGGCACCATATCACCATCACCTGTAAAACGAATCATGTGAAAAATGATTACAAGACAAGAAAATAAAAGTGTTACTCAACAACTTTCTCCTTCACTTTTTTTCTTTCTATTTTCCATTCATGTGAATGTAGTTGTCGTTGTCATATATTGTTCATCAAGTGATGATGGTGTAAGTTTAATGCCACATCTGTCATTCACCCTTTTTTTAGACAAGTCTTAATATCAATAGCGACATGTATGAGAGATGAGATGGTGAGAATGAGAGAAAATGTTGAAATATTACCCACCAAGATTATTATACACTTTCACAAAAACATCCTCTTTGATGTCGAACGAATGTCGAATCTCCTTTTATTTGATCTTTATCAAGCCATACAGATATTTTTTCACCTTGCCTTATAAAAAAATATATATTCTGTCATAGCCAGCCATACAGTCTGCTGACTTGACTTGACTTGGTTGTTTTAGCTTGAAAAAAGTTGAAACAAGAGCTGGCAGCTTGCTACACAATTTTCTTTCGAAAGATTACACATTTTGACTTGTACATCTTTTCCATCACATACGCCCACGCATCTGACATTTTAGCTTGAATCTTGGGGCAAATCGGTAATAAAACTTTCTTTTTTGTTCTTTTGCTTGAATTTTTTTGCATAGGAAGGAAATAAAATATAAAAAATTCAATAAAACAGCTCATCTCACATGGAAAAATATTTCTTACCTGTCGAACACGGGCAAATCCTATGATCCGAATGAAAAAAGAATACTCATTCAACTTTGAAAAGTTGAACTTTGATTGAAAAGTATATTTTTTTTTTCTAAAAAAGCTTGCATTGATTTTTCCCCAAAAAAAGGTAAATGAACGAACGTTCAACAGCAAACAAAACCGCAAAAGCTTCTCATAAACTTGTCAAATATGCATGAAAGCTTACTCGCTTTCAGTATTTAAGCAGATTATAATTTTTTTATTTGATGTTACACCACCAGCTATTTTGTCGGGGATTTTCCCATTTCCCAACCTTATCACATATCACACACACATGATATGCCAGATGCTCACTTTTTATTTTTTTTTATATTGTTTCCCTCTTTCCCCACCTTGTAATCTTTACTTCCCTTTTTCTCCATTTATTTCACCCAAAAAATAGGTATATGTAATATGTACACGCGCTTAAGTATCATGTGAGGTGTGGGTGGCACTCTACTGAACTTATGTTGAAATCTTCTTCAAAAAAAAAAACTGCGTAGAAAATGTATTAAATATTTTATTCATTAAACCTTTCACAATCCTTTCAAATGTTTACCTTTTTATTTTGTAATCTTTCAGAGAGAAATATTAATTAACTTTCATTTTTCATTAAAAAAATTTCCATCTTCTCTTTTTTGTACTTTCATTGTATTTTTTTTATAACAAAAGGTTGGTTTAATGGGAGTAAATAAAAAAATATAACTCAATATGAATTATTATGACATTTTTTTTTGTTTAATTTATTGTTTGGATCAGAAGAGAAATGATACAGACAAACAGACAAAATTCTCCCCTAGTAAGTTTTTTTTACCTTGAGACTAGTTAAGTAATAAGGTGATGTGCTAATGATTCCATTTGACTTGACGGCATATTAGCCGAGATTTTTTTTTTGGCAAAAGAAAAAAAAGGAATAGAGTACCATCATCACCATCACCGTTAACAGTTGGCAGTTGGCATCCTGCCTGCCACTTAATCAAAATGAATGACACAATGGAAACCCAAACCAAACCACCATCACCATTCCCATTTATTTTTTTACAAAAGAAGAAGCGACAGAAAATTTGTACATAAAAAATAATTGGAAGGAAAAGAGATAACATTTGTATTATTTTTTTTCTCCGCCGACAAATTTGATTTCCTCAAAGGCAGCCCTAAAATATTATTTCAATTATGATGAAAGCTCCTTGCTCGTGATGATGATCACACCATTTTTCCTTTATTGATACACTAACAAAAAAAATAAAAATGTAAGATTGTGTCTTGTGGTCACTTCCCGTGTGTGAAGGAATCTAATTTGTCTTACTATTTTGTATGGAATGGATTCCTTTGTGGTCCGATCAGATTCATTCAGATCACAAATCAGTTTTGATGATGATGATGATGATGTGAGTGAGGTCGGGTACAAATGAATGATGGTGATAAAAAGTTTGCTGGACTAAATAGAATTTAGTATAGAGTCTCGCCTTGTGTGCTTGTGCTTTGATTTAATAAGCTTGTAGTAAACAGGTAAACTCGGAGTAAATTAAATTACGTTGTTAGTTCAGTTGAGACCAGTGCGGTGGGGATGGTGGTGTCCAGAGGGATTTTTTCTGTACTAATGAATGAAAATGATACATGATGATGAGAGTTGAGCTGTGATGATGATGATGGTAATTTTAGTGCTTGTTAGATTTATGATGATATTAATTTTTTTTTATGAATGAACATTCGACTCGGATCGTCCTTCGATGGAACTTTTTTCAGAGATAAATGAGCTATTTTGAATAATGAGGATATCAAGGAGACTTTTGGATTTATCATCAGAGTAGGCTTGTCAGTGTATCGGAAAGTGTATGAATGAATGGATATCCATATTGATAAGCAGGGGTTTAAAGAGCTGATTTCCAGAATTTTTTTAAAAGTTTAAATTTATTTAAATTTGCATAATAAAATTTAAAAAAAAGATTTGACTAAAAATAAAATCGTGTGTGTCTTTGTCAAGATAACTTTAAATGCACCTGAGAACACATCTCAAACTGCTGAGTAAGTTTTGATTTGTAAGACTTTTGGAAAAATTTACTAATGAAGCCAGAGAAGCTCGAGGGAAATCTGCTGGTATTAAATTCACCTGCTTAAATTACACATTAGTCAGACTCAGGTTCAGAGCAGACATACAAATATGAACGGATATATTAAAAAATATGTATAAAAAAGAAAGATGATCAGGATGATCATGATCAAGATCACTTTTATTTCTTGCGGAAGAAAATCATCATTTATTTTTAGTACTCTTATGTTTATATAAGCTTAATTAATTAGCTGTTCATCTATCTCAGCTCTCACTGTGAGAGCTTATTAGGGACTAGAGAATCCAAAAAAGTACTAATTACTTGGCAATATGCTAAGGCTAAGGTTCATTTTTTTTAATGATTTCGTAAGAACAATTCAAGTTGATATTTATTAATATTTTAAGCTATCAGTTTTATTTATAAATAATTACAAAGCAAACAGCCAGTTTTATTTTTTAGATTAAGCAGTGTAATTTTTCAAGTAGATCTCTATGTTTCTACCGGTTTTTTTGTACATTGTATAGCAAGTCATTAAAGTTATGAAAAAAATTCGTGCATAAAAATAACTGGTCAAGTCACTAAAGCTTACTTCATTTTATATTTGTCTTCTTTTAAAAACATCCAGACTGGCCAGACAGTCTAATTTTTTATTTAAAAAAATATTAGACAGATAAAAATAATCATAAAAAAGTGGTTTAAAATTGTTTTGAACAAAAAATAGTAAAAACGTGACTGCAATTTTTTTTTTGTAAACAAATTTGTTTTCATTTCTGGTTTTTTAGTGCAAAATTTTATTTCTCAATATTTTATGCATATCTTTTCTTTTTTGTGCGGATTAAAAAAAATTAACTCAATTTTAAATTTACTTAATAATTTAGTGCAAAAAAGTGCATATCAAAAACCAAATGCGTTATTAAAAATAGATCAGAATGTGAGATATGAATCAAGAAATACGGCAATACCAGTTTATTTTCTAGTGACCCTTGAAACTTGACCTAGGCAAGTAATTTCTTCAGTAATTATAAATATTAATTATAAACATCAATCCAAGCCATTGATCTGTCTAGTATTTCTTGCACCCAAAAAGCACGGAAAATAATAAAACTAATTTAAATAGAAAGATAACAAGATGTGTAATTAATATTTGTAAATTTGCCAATATTTACCCAAAAAAATTAGTCATTTTTAGTTCAGATCAAAATTTAAAAAAACTATGTATAATTATTTGAGTGGCCATTTTTTCCCCGTAAAAATACAAAAAATAATTTATTCAACTCTAAGCTGCTAATTTTGTAATGAATACAAAATACAAACCACCACACTATCATGTAACCATTCAACAATGTTTGCAAGCGGAACGATTTTTTTTCTCAATAAAATTGTACCTTTTTTTATCTTAATCGACCAAAACTAGCTGAATTTTTCTACGTGACTTTTACTACCTGAACAATGAAATTTAATGAATGAACAAAAAAGCGGATTTTTTTTTACTTGTAAATTTATTGAATCGGAAATGGGCTGAAATGACCCCCACTTCCTTTCCTCTGCCTGTATAACATGCTTGTATCCATAATACCTTATTTTTATGCTGATTCTTTCGGGGATTATTGATATCAATCTTCTCTTTCCTCTTTAATTTAAGAATGGAAAAAGAATAAAATGTTGAATGAATTTTTTTTTCTTACAAAAAAAATGTAAAAGACGAAATTTAGCATTTTTTAAAAGTAAATTTGTAAAACCAATGCTTAAACCAGAGAACCAAATTTAAGTATAGGTTTTATTTATAAAAAATCATAAAATGGAACGGCAGGTACCTCTTCTCCACGCAATTTAACAGACGAGTTGTTTTTATACCAACCCATTTGTCCAAAAAAAATACATCACCGTTCATTCACCATTTTTATAAAAATTTCAAGTTTAAATTCATTTTTTAAACAAATCAGAAGAACTGGCTGAAATTTTTGAACCCCGAATTTTTTTTGGACGCTCGTTCTCTTTATTGACACGCTTATCATTTTGTAAATGGTGCGAAAATGATAAATCTGTTTTAATCACTCAAGTAGTCAGAGTCGTAGTCATGCTATTTTCAAAATAGTGTGATAATAACCATGTTAAATCAGAGAGCAACAGCTTAATCCAAAGTTTTACACTGTTGCCAAAGTCCATTTTCTCCAAAAATTTATATCATATATTTTTTTTGGATGAGAAATATTGCTTCCGGAATATGATGACTTGGGGAATAATAAAATGTATAGAAAGCACGTGCGTCCATATATACTTTATTCAAAATAAAGAGGAAGTCATCAGCAGAATTTTAAAAAGTTTTTTATTATGGCTTGTCTCTGAATACTATACTATTATTTAGCTTGCCAACTGAATAAAGTAGTATGTGTGCATGGCTATTTCGTCGTGACTCAGGGAACACAAATTTTTCTTGGCTATTTGGTTAAGTATTCAAAATAATGAATGATGCTTTCTTCAAATTTTGAAGGGATGATGCTGAAGAAAGAAACGGCTTTAAAGTAATAATAGTGTTTTGTAAGATTGTAAAATAAATACATCTTGTTCAGCTTGCAATGCAATTGTTTTTTAGTAAACCCAAAAGAAGCTGGTTTTGGTTGGGTTTTAAGGTGAATTGGTTGGTTTTGATGTTTGGATGGATGTGTGAGGAAAAAAAAAGAATTATTACACTAATTCATCTTCTCTCATTCCACTAGAAACAATTGTAATGGAACGTTGAGCTTCTCGTCGAGTTTTTTCTGAGTGCTTTTTCACTGTTTCAAAAGTACACTTTACTTTTTCTGGCAAAATAAGGTTTAGCGAAATAGTTATTTCTTCCTTCTTCCCCATACCACCATAACAGAAGCAGTAGTCAACAATTTATTTTACTTTTCAAGTTTAATTTATTTTATAAAGCTAGTAATGACCGGTGTGAAAAAAATAAGAAGAATATATACTTTGTTCACATTTAAATTTGAAATGAACGTTTTTATTTTCTACGATAATTAAACAAATAGATTCAAAAAAAATTGTATTGACGTGATTGACGGATTTTTGGTGTTATGTTGGTGGTGTAGATTACATTTACTGATATATTTATTTATTACATAAAATTTCTCAAAGCTCATGTTACCATTTTTACAAGATAAGATATATATTTATACAAGCTTACTATGTATTTTCAAATTTAACTAACCGTTTTTGCTTATGTATTACTTTGTATAGTTTTGTTACTTTGTTTTTGAAAAAGAGAAGGAGCACTATATCAAAATAAAATGTTTCTTAATGACTACTAAGCTATTTTATCTTGAAACTATTAAAAGTTTATTAAAATGCTCAAAGGGGAAATATATAAGCCTGAAAAGCCTACAGCCCACCAAGAAGCAAAACAAGCAGTAAAAAAATTATTATTACGCATATTCATTTCTAGGGAAATGATTTCAAGTCATTATTAATCCATCTAGATGCACACACACACTGTGTATTTTAATAGCTAATAAAAATGTTAGAATACTCATCGGATAAAAAAGTGCAATGCAATGATAATAGTTTTGTAATGAAGTACGAACATATGAAGAAGCCCATTAAAAAAATGAAATATTATACTTTTCAGATGAGTGATATAACTTGTATAAAAAATTATTTCAAAAGATTGTAAATTAATTCAAAAATAAAATTTAAACACATTTATTTTAAAAATGAAAGGAAAATTCTTTAAAAAAACAGAGCACATCTCCATCTACCAGCTTTAACATTGAGTACAATAGGTTATAGGTAGAATATGAAGAAAGGACTGTGATGTGATGAGAATGAGAAATAAGCTTTGTCTATTTTGTGCGGGGGCGATACCTTGCTCTTTTATATGATCCGACATCCGAAGGCAATATCCAAACGAAAAGCAATCTTCCATCCAATCCAACCCAATCCACACTCCATAATACATTATTAAGCCGTTTTTGGTGATGATGATACCCACACCACCACCACTCTCCATACTTGTTTTATTCAAAGAAGAATGGAAAACTGTGCAAAGGAATTTCTCAAGGAGACAATCCAAATGTCATCAGGAATTTTCTCTTTCTCTGGGGTCTAATTGGCTATTGAATTCATAGAGCATAATATATACCTTGTAGAAAAATAAAATTCTTGTATATATTTTTTTTCCTCCATAAAAACAAACAAGCTTGTTGCTATCCAATCCACTACCCACACACAAAAACACAAAACAAGCCCAATAAAGAAAAAAAACCAGTTGACTTTCACATCAAAATTTATTTCCCTTCCCTTCATTCCTTCCTACAAAGTATAATAGCATTGTTATCACTTTGTTTGCTTTAGGGATAAAATAAAAAAGGAAAGATTGGAGAATAACATTTCATTTTTTACATCCATGACATGGACATGACTATGATGATTTCCATCACCGAAGAGTACCGAATCCCCGACAAATGTTTTTGTAGCCGGAAAACACCGAATTTGCTGAAGAGCCCTTTTTTCTACTGTTTTGCAACATGTTATTCCTTTCCAAACTTTCTCTTGTATTTTTTTTTGGTTTGCTTTCTTCTTCTCTGATTTCACCTATTATAATAGGGAAAAACTAAAAAGCATTTGACTGACATGACAAGAGTATATATGACATGTACACAGATTTATAGTCTATTTTCACCTTGATTATTACTCTCGCTGAGATGATGATGATAATCATAAAAGAAATAGGATATTACTTTACATGGTCGTTTTGGAGGGTGGTATGGTATACTCCAACCCATCTTCAACAGCTGCTGTGGTAGTACTTAAGTTTTTGATGGGATAGTAAAAGTGGCTGTTATTCTGCCACTTTTTATTCAATTTTCACCTTTTTTCTTCTCCTTTTTCTCACTAACAAATTTGTTTCCTTTTTGGGTTTCATATCATTTTTTTTTGAAGAGAGAGGGAGACAACTAATGAGTTTATTTTTTTAAACAAATTTTAAAAAAAAACTGTGATGTTACTGGAAAATACTTAAAGATTGATAACTATTTTTGGAAAATTTAAATAAAAACTTTAAAACAATAACATCTTAATTTTTGGGGACTACTATTTAAAATAATAATTCAACTGTATGAGTCTGGTTAGTACAAAATAAATATAAAAATAAATCATACAAAAAAAAGTTTAAAATAATTTTTTAATTATAATTATTTTTCAGAAGAGTGATTTTAAATGTCTGACGGTCCAATCGCCATAGTACAGCGCTGGTCCTCCAATGAAGACACCACCAGAAACACTTCCGCCGCCGCACCTTCGTCTTCGTCATCTTCTCTCTACTTTTGGCTGAAAGCTGGACTAACTGGTCTAATTTTCGGCTTGCTCTCCACCCACTTGTTTGGATATGGCCACTTGTTATTCCAAAGTGAGGAGTTGGGGGGATCCTGGGTATTCCTCATATTTTTACTACTTTACACGATATCCCTCCTCCTTCTCATTTCCTACCTGAATCACTTTTCTTTTCTTAATAATGGCTCATCTTCCTTCTCCTCCTCCTTCACATCCTCCTCCACCAATCATCCTCCTTTCACTCCCTCCTACCCCGCGGGTCTCAAAAGACTCCAAAGCTATCTCCAATTTTTCCCCATAACCCACGTGATCCATCATCATCATCTTCATCAACATGGTAACCTGTCTGGTGGGGGTGGGGGCGGGGGCGTTGGTGAAGGTGCAAGTAGAAAAATAATTTTGGAGTCAATGTCAAGTGACCACCTGGGAGTGGAAGCAGAGCATCAACAAGGCTTATCATTTCGCATTTCCGCTCAGATTGACTTGGCCATCGATGCCATTGTCTCAGAATACGTGAGCCCATGGTATACAAAAATTAGTGATGACCGGAGCTTCCTCGATCAATGTAAAGCTATAATACATGTCGTCTTCCTACAAATTGGGGAAAAACTACGACAAGTGGATAGAAATGAGTTTGCGAAGGAGGCCATTCAAATTATTCATGTTCACTGGAAAGAGTATAGCGAGGCATTTGGCAAAAATCCGACTACCCGACCAACTGGCGACGATATTTTACGATCATTTAAGTAAGTCGGTTAAAATAAATAAATAAAATAAATAAACAATCAATTAATTTTTTTTTTTTTACAATAGGTTTGTACACCCTTTCCTTCAAGACAACAAGGAGGTATCCTGGCGCTACCAGAATCTAGTGAGCAAGGTGCTCGAAGAACTCTCCATACCTGATTTCCAGTCCCGAGTCATGTGCCAATTTTTGGCAGGGATTCTAGTAAAAAACTTTATACTTTATTATGTCGAAATGCTTTGTCAACCATCCTGGATTAATGGCACTCTGATATCCCTCTTGTCATCTGCTGGCGCGATGAGTGTGGACATAACCGGAAGTAGTAGTCAAAACAGTAGCAGTCCAGCCTCCCCCTTACCCGAACCCTCCCCAAAATCACTCAACATTTTTCCCGATACCGAGGATACTGTTGAATGCGCATCCATTTGTCCAACAGAGGCAACCACATCGTCAACGACAGACTCGACGCCCACAAAAAAGTCGAGGAGTAGTTCGGGACGTTCTGCGAAAAGTGGGGAGGATTCGGAATTACCCGAGCTGGAGAATAATGGGAAGCATCAACATTTTTTCAGTGATAATACCCCGACGACTACGACGACCACCACCACAACAACTTCTCTGTCAATTGATGAGGGGTCATCAGCGTCGGATCCGAAAACAGAGGAGTCCAGTGGAGGTGGTGGAGGAGATGGAGGTGGAACGACAGAGGATACTAGTCCAGGAATTGAAAAAATATTCCAAACTCCTTCGCACAAGGTGGCCAGTAGCGAAATTATTTTAACCGAACGACCAAAGGACCTGACCCCACTCCCAATTCCCTCCGTCTCCCTAACCACTTTATCCACTGCTTTAGGTACTGTTATCCAAACTACAGCGTTTCCACTCTTGCCTAGTGAGTGCTACATGGACGAAAGTGCAATGAGCTCGGTGTCCAAATACTGCCAGCCTCCAACACTTCATCATCACTTTCCATCAAGTAGTAAATTTTTTTTGAAGGGGCAGCAGCAGCAACACATTCTCGAAGAAATTTCCGAGAGTGAGAGCCCCTCTCAAATGGAAGACTGCTTGTTGGAGATTGACTGCTCTTCGGATTCGGACATTCAAAAGTTATCTTTGACGCCAATGGAGGAGTATGATAAGCAAGTAGAGCCTGATATACTGACAAGTGGTCCAAAGGTATCCTCCTCGTCGTCGTCTCCATCATCGGGAGAAGCAAGTCCAAGTCCAGAAACAAAGGCAAAGTGTACCTCTGAAGGTGGTGATGGAGGAATTGGAGGAGGGGGAGGTGGGGGAGTAAGCGTGGGTGGAAGTGGAGGTGGTGTCACCACATCTCACTACTACTCATTTGATGAAGCCAGCAAACCAAAATCTTCGGGTACCTCATTCTTCGAGACGAGCACCCTATCCCTGGACGGCGCCCTCGATCAAAACCGACGACAAGCGAGTCAAGACCAACTTCAACTCTGCTCCCACGAATTTAAAAATCACGACTTATTGTTGAACAGCAACGGGAAGCCGAACCGGTCACCAGTTTACGAAGAGCCTGAAGATTTTGCGGCAAGTATTGCCAAGCTAAGGTCCCTCTTGGAGCAAAAGGGTAGAAAGTCAAGTACTCCTCCACCCCTTTCCGCTGTGGATGTGGGGATGGACGGAGGGGATGTTTTTGAGAGTCCCCCTTCCTCATCCCCATCAACTGCAGCTTCCTCTGTGAATACAAATGCGGGGATGATGACGATGATGATGTGTGGGGAAAATAATCCTCATATTTTAGAGACCTGTGCGTCCGAGTCCCGAGGGACATCGGAGCCCAGTAGCACAGCTTCCTCAATGGATAATAGTAAAGCTAGTAGTCGATTTTCTTTTAATGAGCCCATTATTATTCCTTCAGAAACTGATAGTACAATGATAGACCCTCTGATAGACAGGTATACAAAAAATTAATTAATTATTTAATATTTAAAATATTAATTAAAAATTTTGTATTCTTTTTTAGAACGAATTATGACCCAGTACCTGAGATTAAATGCTGCTTTCGTAACGTAACGATTCCGAAAGTGGAAAATTCTGCGGACGCCGGAGGCCAGTACATGTTCTACTGTATCCAGTACGAAGGCGTTTACTACGACGATAAGGAGGAAGATAAGCCCCAGAAACTAGTATACCGCACGACGACAATCAAAAGGAAATTCAAAGAGTTCCTCACCCTCCAAGCCCATCTTGAAGAGAATTCCGCATGTAAACCTCATCTAAAAGGGATAAAAACACCAACTCGCTGGACAAACGTGTCATTGACGAAAAGTGACGCAATAGTAGCAAATCAGCGGAGAGCCATGCTCGAGAAGTATTTACAGCAGTTGTGCTATCATCCAATAATTGGATTTTGTCAGGAGGTGATGGTCTTCATGGCTTATGGGGAGGATGGACTTTGCTCTTTTATGGAAGTGGGGGATCCCAAGGATTTGCTGAGTCATCGGCTGGATAAATTAGCGAGAAAGTTTACTGGGGTTATCAACTCGTTGAAGGATGCTCTTCCCAGTTTTGAGCTGGACTTGTCCCCGGCACCCAACACACCCAAGTCTGAGGGGATAACCCCATGTGATCTTAAAGCCGAGGTTAACTTTCCTCCTTTCCCCTTTCAAGAAAAGTATTCTAATTTGCCCCATGATAAAATTATGGAACTGGTAAAGATAAGATAAGATGATAACCTTTATTACTATGCTTATCATTGTTATCATAAAGAAGCAGCTTGCTTATCGTGTGTATAATATTTTAGGATCCACCGCCATGGTCTCCAGGATGTTGGAGTTCAGATAACCCAGAGTCGTCAAAAGAAAGTGATGAGAAAAGTGGTGAAATTGGTGTAGGTTCGGGAGCCCCCTTTCCCGAACCTGGAATTGATGGTGATCAATTGATGATAAGCTTTAAAATATATTTTTTTGGAGGGATTGAGTGTAATTATTTTGTTTTAATTTTTTTTAGTGGAAGAGGGCAAAATATTTTCAGCTTATCCCCTGGCTGCGGCAGTAACCCAATTATTATGTGATGTCCTTTGGCTCCCCCAATATCGGCCTCATCCCGCCTCCGTAGCAACCTTCATGTCGATTAGTGGGAAATCATTGGAAAACTATGTAGTGGAAAGTATGGACATATTTTTGTCAGATGAAGCTATTTTAGGATATTTGGAGTGGCTGACCATCACAGTGAGCACGGGTCAGTCGGACACTGGGAGTCACTATGATCCGAGTAATGACTTTTTGAATGAGCAGGATTTGAAGAATATTGTGAAGCGACGAATTCCTGGTTAAAAAATAAATAATAATTAAAAATATATAAAATCAATCAATAGTTTTTAATTATTAATTTAAATTTTTATATTTGTAGCTTGGGTTCGTTGGATGTGGGGCCGGAGTCGGTTGGATTTGACAATAGATCGGATCACAGGACTTTTCCAGAGTCCCTTGGTAAATCATGACTTGACCATGTCACTCTGCGAACTACTATTTTCAAAAATTGCCACTGTAGAAGAAAATAACTGTGAAGAAAAAAATACGTAGATGAAAAAAAAAACAATAAA
>JAQFZG010003143.1:0-14353 GCA_034695465.1 Entomobrya nicoleti | reverse complement strand
AAAATTTATGTAAATGTAAAAAAATTACTCATCTAAGAACATTTTCCATTTGAATTCCCTACTGCACAACCACCACCACCACCGTTCCATAAACATTTCCCCTTTCCCCCTTATTCGTTTCCCCCGAAAAAAATAAAAGTTTTTCCTTTTTTCAGCAAAAACACACGATTTTTGTTCCAGCACTCCCGAATGTCCCGATTACTTTACATGTTCTTTAGCTTACAAGTTTTTAGTTTTTTTTGTCGAGATATTATTACTGCCGCTGCGTTACCAAAGAATAAAGCAATAATACGTAGGAACTTTTTAGTAAAGTCAAGGCAAAAGCAAACCAGCCATCCAATGATCCAAGCACAAAACATCATGATGCTTACTAGCAACCACCACCGCCACACCGAGTTACATAGGCACAGTCAAAAAAAAGTAGAGAGAGAGGAGAACCCTCCCAGAACACGAGTTGAATACGAAATAAGATTTTTCCTTTTGGATAAAAAATACATACATACAATGCATGCATACATATTACATGGAGAATGCACATAAGTGGCAAGTATTATTTTTTTCATACTTCTCATCATCAAGCTACGGAGAAAAGGCTGGTTGCTGCGAAATGTATATACCCAACATGATGTGTATCGTGTGTGTGTCGATATGATATGTACATAAAAGAGTAGCAAGAGAAAAAGCAACCCCTTTTTCCAGCATCAGACAAACAACAAAACTAAAAGCCAACCACGAAAAGCAATTGCTTTTTATATGCATACTAGAAAGAGAGTTGTACGAGAGAGATCTTGGCTTATTTAGTTTTTGCTGGATTATAATATATATGCCAAAGTCCCTGTGTGTTACTCACCAAAAAACTCGAAATATATAAGCATTAGTACTTCTTATTCTCCATCGTATGACACACACAAGTTCACTCAGTCAGTCGACACGTACGTACGTAAAACCCAAAGGCAGCAGGAGCAAAAGCATATATTCTTTTTTCTCTCTCGTCCTCCTCTTCTTCTTCTTCACTTCACTCTCAAATATACTTTTTCTCTCTCAACCAACATAATAGCTCATTCAGGTCACGTCCAAAGAGACCAAATCTAAATTTTACGCGTATCGTCTGGAAATGCATTTTCCTTCTTACTCTTCTTCTTCTCTAGCTTATATTGCTTTTCCTCTCCTACCAAAAACACTCTACTCAACACAGAAAGAGAAAAAAACACTACAGCTTCAAGAAAACGAATGAACGAAACACACGAGCACGTAAAGTATAAAAAAAATTGTTGGACAAGCTTACTCTCTATAGGATGCGATCGCACAACGTACGACTTTAACCAGTATTTCACTACAAAGCCATAAAAACAGCTACTTTTACTTTTTTAAATATCACGAATAAATGCTCAGATGAAAAATCTACAAATCTTTAAGTATTTTCTCAAAAAATCAACAAACTTTTTCTGATTCCCGTAACATTTAACTAAACTCACTAATAATAACCCATACGATAAGATTATTCCAAATTGAGTCATTTGAAAATAATAAAAAATAACATACGCATCTAAAAATCTCATACCACCAATTCCCAACAATGAATAGCTCATCGTCAAAAAAAGAACCCAACCACGTCCATCCATCCACCAACCATATCATCTCGCAACAAGCAAAAGCATCCAACCACCACTCAAAACAAAATGACACGTTACGCTTACAATAAAACGCTCCTAATTTCTCATAATGCTAGGTTTTCTCCCCAGAAAAAAAAATTGAAAATGTACAAGCTCAAGTGACACACACACGCGTATTTCTCCTTTGTACACCAAAAAGCGCTCGTAATAAAGCTCATCATCATCATGCCGCTGCTTTTGTTTGTCTGTCTCCTTTAAAAACCTCTCGTTTTCGTAATAAAGTGTTATGCCATACATTCGTAACTTTTAAAACTGACAGTCGGAGAAAAAAAACGATACGTTTATTGCGAGAAATTCTATGTAGTTTTGTGGTTAAGGCCAAGAGGTGATCATCATATCGTCATCATCATCACCACCACAAAAAAATCCTTTAAGCATTACACACATGCTTATTACAAACCTACGTTTAACGTAATTTTGCCCATATTCAAGCATTTTTTACCTGTAGATCAACAGAAGGAACTATGTGATGACTTTATGTGAAACATATCGTGTGTGCATCGTACTCGTTATCCCATGTGATCACAAATGATAATGACGAGCAAGCGTGGTGGTTGGTGGTGTTGATGTATATCTCTCTCTTTGACCACGCAAATTGTTCTTTTCATCATTATCTATTATCTTTGTGGATTTCTGGACCTCCTCCAATTTATTTATTGCCAAGAAAAAGGGAGAACAAAAATGCACACATCTCGTTTACACACACTGGACAACCATAATGTTTTGTTATGACATTTTATTGAACACGCATGTGTGTTCACCAGCGATGGGAAAATTTGGAATTTTAAACTTTTGAAAAAAATATGCTCGCGTTAATATCGTGTTACTTTAAAAGAATCGCATGTCCTGAAAAAACACAGATTAGCATAAAATGTCGTCATACTGTCTGATCGGAACGGAATATCCTTGAAAAGGTTTGTACTCTGCTGCACAGCTCAGTGCAGTGGTACGTACGAGTTCTCACAGACTCACTATTTCTGGTGAAATTATTATCCACCTTTTCCTGTTTTTCATGTGTCACTTTAGCGTGGATGTGCTTTAAACGCGGGCTGTATACCCTCTCAAACATGCCATTTTAAAACTCATTATTGCTCATCAAAGAAAATGGTATCGTGCGTTACCTGTTGTACACTGATGGGTGGGTATACTTATCTGTGGGGTAACGTGTAGCGTATAATTATGCTTTACAATAAACTCGGTTTACTAAACTCTACAATCCTAAATGACCAAGACCGAAATAGCCCCTCACACGATACATTAAGGAATTCCAACAATTTCAAGCACTTTCGTAAAAGAACTTTGGTGATGATTCAGCGTTTTTCTTTTATGATGGCTCGTAACCTCTTTTATTTATCGAATTACTCGACTAAAAACTCATTCTTCTGTAGCACGCGTTCATTTTCTCTTATAAAAAGCACATCCCCACGATTAATTCAACTCGGCTCATGTTGTCATTTAAATACCCAAACCATACCCAACATCATACGACTAAAAAAGCTCATCATGCTGATGACGATGATGCCACAAGTCAAAATTAATATGTGCATACTAAAGAGCCCTACTTAAGTAAACACTCGCGTCTCTGTGTTTTGATGAGATAAGAAAAAAGTAAACTGTGAGTTGATGATGAAGAACAATATTGGTATTAAATGCAGTAGCAAGCATAAGCAGTGGATTTTATTTCCCCAACTTTTCTGTGTACACAAAAACTTCCTCTCTTACGTCCTTGTGAGCACAAAACCTTTATTCACTATAAACGCATATTTTAAAACTTGCGTACTTAAGTGAGAGAAAAATCTGTGTGCTGAAAAGAGAGAGCGTAGTGAAGTGATTAGTTAACCGAGTTAATTAGTTGTTCTGCCTATCTACTCAACACGAAGAACAAACTAAACAAGTCTTCACGCAAAATCTAATGTAGTTAGTGTGTCAGGCTTTTAAAATACGCGTAATAAAACTAATATCCATTAAACGAGGTTTCCTTCCTTTACCGATACGGTCATTCCTTTACCACGGTCAAAGTAGTATCGATAACGTTGGGGGTTAAAAAAATTCGCAGCTAATATAAAATCGAGAAATGGGTAGTAAAAAAAGAATTAAAAAGGTGTTTAAACGATTTTTATTACGTACGACCCTCCTCGTTGAAGAAACCTTAACTTATTGACGTGTCTAGTTGGGTTCTTTTTTTCGAAACCCCATTTTTGTTAAGAAAAAGACATCTGCTCAAAGAGAAGCATGTTCAATGATGCAAGGAAACATTTGCAATTGCAACCATGTTTGCTAAAAACCTTTTTTCGCAATAATTCCATCCGTTTCTATTACAAAGAACCGCTTCGTATATGACTCCTTCTGCGTATCAAGATTTCTCAGAGAATAAAACTGCAATGGCAATATGTTATAAAAACATGTTGTATTTGTGTACAACCACCAATAAATTTTATATGCTGCCTAAAACCCATTATAACGACTTTGAATGCACTCCCGCATAATAAATATATATGACAAGAAACTATTCATAAAACTTATTGCTATTACGTTACTGCCACCAACCACCACCACAACCTTAAAACCACCAGGTAGAAAAAAAAATCAAAAGTTTGAAAAGACTTTCTGAGCAGCTGAGTTGGTTAAAACGTAGCTGTAAAAGAAATATGAAAAAACTAAAAGTCTTTTTATTTCTGTAATATTCAAAGTCACAATGCGATGATGATGCGATATGTGGTGAGTGAAGATGTGTGCACCATGCAACATTCCATAATGGCACTCCCTTCCTCTCGTATAACAATCGCTTATAACCAAAATTTTCATTGGGATATAATAAAGCGAGTATAATATTTTTATAGAGAGACAAGAGGCAAAAGGTGAATTTCAGGTTGACTAGCTGTATGCATATAATAATATAATCGTTTTGTCGACGGATGAGAACCACGTATGAGCTGATGTATGTACACCTTTTAGGAACAGACAGATGAGATGAGAGAATACGTGGTGGTGGTGGCTCGTTGGAGAACACATCTTCTCGTCTCGAGTGTTCTCTTCGTTTTTTTCCTTGTTGTTATTGATGTTGGTTAAAAAGACATGATGATAATAACGCTGCTGACTCAAGCAACATCATCATCATGATCATCATGATGTGCCACCACCATTCAAACAACACAACTTTTGTGCATTCTTTTTTGTGCACACACAACAACGAGGCTCTCTTATAAGGCTTATTTAGGTAGTTTACGTGGTATTATTGAAAAAGAAGCGAGTGTTTGTACGATTTTCATCTGCGAGACGTTCATGTATCAAGTTGTTTCGAGAGAGACACAAAACTCGTCTTGAACATTGCCAGTTGACCAGCTGAAGAAGAAAAGTCAGCCAAACGAGCAAAAATGTTTTCAAGAAAGTTTCTTTTTCGAAAAAATTATGCTACTCAATAATACTTTCTCAACACGTCAAAGCAGTGCTCATGCAACTATTGCAGTTTCAATACGCGGAAAAAAACGCGACAGGTAAACCTGCTAAAAAGTATAAAATATTGTAGTGCATATATTTCAAAATTATGTACTCAAATATTACTTCCTTTGTGAAGAAGAGGAGCTCAAGCAGCAGCATTATTAGCCTTTGGCACTGTTAAAAGTAATAGGTCTGGTATTATGAGCAACTGTGTGGCTCTTGGTGCACAGGTATGCTATATTATAACTGTTTGATGCACAACATGAGCCAGTCATAGGGATTTTCTTTTTCAGCGCTCTAACTTGAGGGTATGGGTTGTTGGGTAAAAAAGGGGTAGAGAGATGCAGGGACGAGATTACAGAACTGCATCGTCTTCGAGGTCAAATTTTGAAGAAGGGGAGAGACTTGGTCCCTTTGTAGCTACCTGTTCCATGACTTTTTTTTTGATATGATGCTGACGTGTAAGAGTGTTTTTTCAACATCACTCTTTGTTTTTAAACGAACGTTGTTCACCTGCCCCTTTTCATGATTAAAAGAAATTGTTTTCTGTCAAATACACAGTATTTTAAGCATTTCTTCACATTTAATTCAATTGTGTAAAAAAATACCCGAAATATGAGAGGTGTGCATAGGGGAAAAAAACTAGCTCTAAAACACATTATGATAAATGAGTTGACCATTAAACAAATGAAAATTGTTGAAACGGATGATAAAAAAAATTCGGTATCGCTTTATCGTGTGTTAAAGGGTTATGTGGGATGGGGAATAGTATAAAAAAGGTGATTTTTGCTTGGAAAATGCTAATTTACCCATTTCACTTATGAGTGTACTTACAACACTTTTTTATACTTGCGTTTGAGGCGATAGAATGAAAAGCGGAAAGACATAAATATTTCTATCAATGATGATACACAATCGTATGCCTTTAGGGGTTTACATTTTGTTCGTACACACCAACTGTTCATCAATGTGCAGACTAACTTTGTTCGAGTACAACTGGACAATCCATTAAACGGATAAAGTATTGAGCTGTTTGTGGTCCAGTTTTTTTGAAAAATGGACATTCACACATTAAAAATCATTAATGAGGTATACAAAGAGTGTTACATTAACTCATGTTTGTTATTGAGATCGTTCATTGTACTCGGTGTGTGTACAACACTGTAACGCAATTCATTTCATTATCCGTCCATTCATCAACGAATTATAATGTATATTATGCTTGTAATATGCAAATATACACGTGGTTGACTTGGTTTGGTTCGGGTTTTTTTATGGTGAGGTTGCTCTTCGTGAATGTTTAAGTGCTGGTGGATGTGTAGAAAATGGAACTGCTTGTTGAACAGGAGGAGTTTTTTTTCCTAGCATAATTTACGGGTAGCATAAAATTCAAGCTGCTGTGTAAGTATATAAACCAGGTATACGTCGTGGAATATTTAATACGCTTGCATTTGCATTGTAATGAAGTTGATGAGATGAGGATGCTGATCAACACACATGCGTTGAATAGAAATGAGTGCGGAAAAAAATTGCATGGAAGAGTAATGAGGTGGTGGGGATGGTGCAAATCATAATCGTTAGAATGCAACTTTTTAATTTTATTTATTTATGCGCGGTGTTATACGATTATGTAAGGTTTTTTGCATAACACTCGCCCTTGATCACAAGTGCAATAGCCTCAAGCTGGAATTAGTGGTGTTCTGGAACATGTGCATAAATTACACTAATTCATTCATTGACCAATTTTGGAAGTGAAATGTAAAAGTTACGACTCAAAATGGTGTCTTACGACGAGGATTAAAGAATGTAAGAATCTCTCTGTCTGCCACTGCCATTTTGTTACGCTTCGTATCCAAACCACTTCATTTCTTTAAAATCCCTTTTTTCATCTCTCCACACAAAAGAAAACGTTCAATAACGACCGTTCAAACTTACAAATTAGGTGGAACAATTGCAATTTCCACGGGCTTTCAGACCAGGATTAATCAGTTTAATGTTGCGAGTCTTTTTTAAGCAAAGGGGTGCACAACGATGCACCGCATTTAATGCGTTTTTATATACTCAATTTTAAAATCTTGCGTTGTAATATCCCTCGCATAATTACGTTTTAAGCACCATCTCCAGAAATCTCCGTTGCATGTTTACAGGACTCAAGGGGATGATACTTTCTTGATTAAAATGGGCCATTCTTTTCAGACGAATTTCCCTCAAAAATGCATTGGTGACAAACAAATGTCCACCCGAATCCCTTTTTCAGAAGAAACCGAAAAGAATTTCACCGGCTAACGATTCCCGACAGCAAAAGAAACTCGGATCCTTCATACACACATCTGCACTCGGTCACGTGCACTTTTACTCGCTTTTCCTCCAAAAAACTTTGTCTCTTTCCCTTAGGTCCTAAGAAAAACCTTAAACATCAAGCTTCCACACTGCCACAGGAACTCTGGATCAAGATTTTCTCCACTGTCGTATATGCACACACGAGTGCATTCTCAAACTCATATAACATCTCATACTCATTTATCCCCTGAACATTTTGCGCCATACACACACTATAAAACCGTATAGTTAAACCCATTACTACTGCCGATACCCATGCATATTACCCATCATAATAACACCACCACCACCGGTGCAATAAACGAATGCGTATTATAAAAGCTACGTAACAACTGATCGCCCAGAGTCCCGGTTGCATGTACCAAATAACACAAAACCTACCAACAAGCCAACAAAAACGTAGTCGTCATCATAAGAACTTTTCGTGAACACCAAAGAGGAAAAATATAAAAACGACTTCTACTCCACGTCCACACACAGCCAAAATGTTTTGAACGAAAAGGAGAAGCAGCAGCCTTAAAAAAAGCTTCTCGTTCCGAAGAACGTGACCTGAAAGAAAAGTACCACCTTCACCCTACCCTCCACCAACTTATATAGCGACTGTCAGTGTTTCTTCGTCTCTATAACACGCATATATACGATACACAATAGGGAAAAAACACCATATCATGAATATACATATTCTTTTATGCAACGAAACCACCACGAAAGAACAACACCAAACACGTTCGTTCTAAAAAGTCTTTTTCTTCTTCACAAAAAAAACTATGCTTCTCGTTTGCCGTCATCCATCCATCCTCCTTCGTTCGTCCGTGTCCTCTCTCTTTCCACATCATCTCAAAACAATGTTTTCGCTACTTTTTTTCTCTCCTCCCGATCCTTTTCTCTATCGACTCTACCATCTCTCATCCTCCGCGTTTCATAATACTTTTAATATCAATATACATACATATTCATGCGGCAAATACACCAACTTATTGTTTGACAGAGTATCAAAACAAAATGGAACGACAACTGAAATACTTTTTTTTTCTACCATTATCCTCCTCCAACTTATATTCTCAAGTAAAAGTTTCCTTTACACACAAGTGTTAAAGTAAAGCCAGTGCTGCTGAAAATTCTTTGAATGTGAGGAGAATATTAGCACACAGGATTTTTTTCTTGACGTACAAGCACATACTGTTTACGGAAAAAGAAAGGAATTGGAAAAATGTTTTTCATCCGAATAAGTTGTTGTGTAAAAAAAGTAAGTAGAACGACAGGAAATAATAGGAAAAAGAGTGGGAGGAAATGTAGGGATGCTGTGTTTACTAGTGTTATTACGCATACACACATCCTTAAGGGGTAAGTAAATCACGTTCTTATGAGTATTAATTTATGCGCATATTTGAAACAAATAAAATATTTTTGATCATTCAAAAAAAAGAGAAAGTCGTTGCTTCATTTATTACCACTACCATCCACATCCGTTGCAGCGTAACACTTTACTCATCTTGATGAATGGATCGCGACAGGTTTCACAAAAAAAAGGATTGGCACATTTTTACTCATCATTTCGTTATCATGGAAGGCCATCTTATCATGATCATTTTAAAATACGCAATAAACTATTGTTGATCTTATTTATCTTGTGCGCATCTTTTCACATTCACTCTGGACTCATTTTCACAATATCAAACTGTCAAGTCATACGCGAGTATTTTACTATCCATCGTAGAAAATGTCATCATGATCATCATCATCCAGTCAAGTACGCACTTTGCATTTTATTACGGTGATGCGCGCATCCGACCAAATGCAGAGTGCACTCTCATAAATGAATATTAAAACAGCGTACGTCCTACCGAGTACACACCAAACAAGACGACAAACTAACCTTGCCGGGTTTTTGGTGTAATAGACTGACTGGCGGTGGTGGTGGTTCGTTGGTGATGGTAGCTTCACCACACAGTAGTGACTTGATGTTCAACGAATACCTCAATATGGAACAAAGTAAGCCAACAACTTTTTTTTTATTAGATAGTTTTCTCTCCATATTCTGCTTTTTATACTCATTGATATGTTCTTTTATAATATTTGGTTAGAGAATAAAACGCTATCAAACCACCTTTTTTAGCACTTTTTATGCATAAACTATGTGTATAGCGTGTGCATTTTTTTCAGAGAGTTTTTAATAGGAAAAAAATGAGTAGTACTACCAGTTGAGTAGCTGCTGCTGGGAAGAGAAGAAAAAACTCCGTTTACATGTAAATATATGTGCATAAATTAGAGAGACCGAGTTTTTATTAGGCCTATTATTTTATTATCGAACGATAGAACAACAAGAAAAGTTTTAAAACAGACTTGAGTAAAATGTTCTGTAATAAGAGCACATACGTTGTAATTTTTTTTGATCATTTTAACAAAATGCACACAAATAATGACATGCACTCATGCACAAGTATGGCCAGTCATGGAAAATCATCAAAAAAAAAGTTGTTCATTTTTTTGCTTGTTTTTTCCCTTAATGTTATGCTTGTACGCATGTACGCAACAAGAAGCTCATACACACACTGCACTCAAACTGACAGTCTTTTTAAGCTTGTTTGCTCAGCAGACAGAGTATCACCAGCCAATGCAGTGGCACTAGCCATTTTGTGAGGAAGCGTAATGGTTAGCTGTAAAGTACACCCTCGTCGGTACGGACAGTCGAAATGCCTGCCTACTAATAAGCAAATTAAGCGTAAGTGGTATGTGGAGCGTTTTTTTCTTTTCGTAAGACCCTAGTCCAGTAGCGTGTGAGTGTTGAAAATTATGGAAAATTATTATGATTAGTAGAATACGTAGAAAAAAAAGGATTGGTGTACATGCGAAAATTGTTTAGAAAAATATGGATAGTTTGACAAAAAGAAAAAACCTGCAAAAAATGCTTATTTGTTCAGCTGACCAATTTTTTTAAACAACCTGTAGTAGACCAACACGCTGCGCACCTCTTACCTGATCCGATCCCAAGTCAAGATAAACTCAAGACAATAGAAAAAAAAACACACCAGCTGATAAGAAAATGTAGTTTACCTTTAAGATAACCCATCCCAGAAAATCCACTTTATCACTCAAACGTACTCAAGTCTCCACATATTTTACACATTTTTAGAACGTATCGACGTAATCATAATGATCATCTCAAAATATATCGCTATACTCTTCATCGCTCGCGACCATTTGTACAGAGAGATCCGATCAAGACCCAAGTACCGCACCAAACACATAAATATTACGACTCGGTGGTCATAATCTCCATACTACCCTCTCATTGAAGAAAAAAAAATCGCTTATTGAATTTCATTTTATTGTTATTTTTCACATGTTAAACAATTGTTAGCGAAAAGAAACTTCCCAAGAGCATCCCACAAGTTCATATAAATCACAATAAAAGTGTAAAGTGCACAAGTAAAGTGCACAATGGACTATTACTATTAACCATCATGTTCATCGGTTGTTGTTTGTGGTTCTTTTGAAACTTTACCACAAGTCAGGCTACTCTCCGCTGAGCGGAGTACACATAATATGCTAATAAAATAACAAGTAAACATATATTTAAGTTATGTAGTGGTCAAGCAAAGCTCAATCCTTATCAGCATATACCTATAAACCAGTGAAAAGATTCGTAATAATCAGTATACTCGAGAGAGTAGGCATAGTCAGTCAGCGTTGAAAAAAAATCAAGAATCAAGTCTTCCATTTTTTTCTACAACATATCGTGATATTGTCGACCCAGTCTCGTCTTCTTTTTTTCACTGCAACTCTAGCGAAATATCACGTATCGGGTTCTGCTGAGTGAGTAGCCAAATATTATTGTAATTCATTTATCAATTTTTGTTGTTTATATTCCTGGTTTTCTTTAATAAACGATATTACTAGGAAGAGTGGCCAGGTGAGATAGACAGAGTGAAAAAATCTACAATAAAGTAATTTTTTAACAATCATAACATTTTTTCAACATGATGGGTAAGAGTGAGCTTTGGTATGCAAAACAATTTATACGAATAAGATTTTTTGGGTAGTGAGCCGATTCAATGTCCTCCAAAAAACTCCTGACAACCGTCCTTGCCGAGTATTTATCAATCATCGCAGGTTTTAAAAAAGATAATAAAAATTTAAGAACAACTTGATAATCAACTATCTTGGTGTATAAAAGGGTGACGTGACTTGTAAGCTAGAGAGCTCCCAAAAAACTTTTTAAAGTAAAAATATTTTCTTATCTGTCTCATGGTCAGTTGGCTTACTATCGCACATCTTTTTCACGATTTTCCCGCAGATAAGAAGCTTTTTTTATGCAGGATTGTACACACGTTATAAATTTCAAGAAAGATGCACGCACACTAAATGGTGGGATTATTATGGTGAGAAGAGCACACGTTCGGGGTTATTGATAGTTTTGGAATTAACAGGATTTTTACAAAGACTTTCGTTTTTTCAGCATTTTTTGATATTTTTGGCTAAAAATTGTACATTTGATATTTTCATTTTTATCATTGTACGACGAACCATTAGTGCTCGACTGATAAAAAAATATTAAGATCCTCAATCTAAAATGTTTTTTGACGAGCTACCGTGTAATAAACTTGTAAAATTATAAGGTTTGTAGAGATTCATAGAACCTTATCTATTTTTGATAATACTAAAAGCGCCTAAGCAGACCACCAATTCCACAACTTTTCAACATCTGTAAAATTAATACATAATATTTAAACCTTCATAGTAATTTTATATATGCTTATCATTATAAACTATTACCAAAATCTTTTTTTCTTTACACGAAACTCATTTGATTACGATTATCATGATAACTGCGCATACCCACTGAGAAAAAGAAAATTTGTAACATAAAAATAACACAGCGTTTCGTACTCCACTCATTCAATTTTGATTATAAACCCATGAAAAAAACGCTACAATGATGAGCAGTCAGTAGAAACTATAGACAAGCAGTTAAGTAGTTTCATATAAACTGGTGTAAAATGAACGAGTTTTTTTTGTAGCGCACAAGAAGAGAATTAGAGCTCTCTGTCTGTCTGATGATGATCGTAGTTCCACTAGATTGTTTGAGAAGTGTTGAGCCTTTTTTCTGTTGTACTTGGTCAGGTAACGTTGTTCCGTTTTTTAATGATGTGGCTTTCTTTATACGTGTAATTTACATACGAGGAAAGTTTACGGGTATGCGTGTTTATTACACTGTAGTTGCAGTTAACGAATGCATACAGGGAAAAAAATGATAATAATAAGCATAAACCGTAGCACTGTAATTTGTTGCGTAATTTAATTGAGAGCTGAGTACAAAAGAAAACTCTCAATGTTGCCCATCTCCGTCGATAATAATGTTAATAATGATGGGCATCGTCGTTGCTGGTTAGTCACTAAAGCACCATTAAGCTCAGTGTTTCTGGAGGAGATGGGGAAAAAAATTCCCATGCTGCTGTGTGCTACACTAAACTATTAAGTTGTGGCTAATTTTTACGAATCATTTTTTTGAACAGTTTATAACACAGGAAAAAATATAGCCGTGTGAGTGAGAGTAATTTTTTTTTCGGTAAAATATCATAATCGGTCAAGTGAATAACCTTTATGTTTGCATGAGAGAGAGCCTGACTCACGCTTCAGTGTTCATTTTCTTGGAACTCCATCCATTCCGCGCTGCGCACACACACGTATGCATATATTCGGCTACACAAAGTCTGTTAAATCTTGGAAAGAGTATACACACTGAGATGATTACTAGGCTGGTTGTCGTAAATAATTATTATTTTAAGATTGTATATCACGCAATGTTGAGTAGCCGAGAGTACAAATGTACGCTATTTATTAAAGCGACAATACGTGTGCTTGCCTCTCTTTATTATAAAATCGTGCAAAAACATACGATTTGTGAACCCATTTAATTTTATTTGCACAAATAAAAGTTTGCACAATAAACAATCGTAAAAAACGCTTTGCATTTTATGAAAATTCTCTCAAGATCAAGATCCCACATCACAAACAGATAGGTTTGATTACGTGTGTATCAACGCCATTAACAATCAAGTCATCATGATTATTACGTTTAAATTGTATAAAAGGGTCACGATTCCCCTGTTTCTCTCGATATTATAAAAAAGTTGTTTCCAGTCTGGCAGTAAATAAAAATAAACAGCGTAAGTGCTCTAGAGTAGAAACGTTGTAAAAAAATAATAACGCGATAATAGGCTCTTCCCGTTTCTACACCAGTTTTCGCTGTACGGACTAATCAAGCCACACACGTTTACAATGTTCTTATGCACAATACGCTTTTTTCAGGATAATTTTTAATAATATAATGTCAGGGGATAACATGTGTAAAAGGGTTTCATACCAAAAATACTCCATTGCCACCATGAGCGTAATAACTTTGTTGAGGATTTCAAGAGTTTATCGAGGAAGTGTATTTTTATTGCATGTGTATAAATTGCAGCCTGTCAAGTCGAATTAAACTTGATTTGTTTTTCTTGTCGACTTGACCTGTACACACTATAATCTTTAATTGCAATCTATGATATAACGCAAAAAAAAAGTCAAAACACTATACACTTCATCGACATAACGCGTTGATACTAAAAAACAAAGCATCCCAACTGTCAAGATCCCAGCATCTCTCAAATTCATTACGACTCTCTGGTCACTACCAACATCTCATGCAGTGATTATCCCGCAATGTCAACATGACTAAAAATCTATACAAGGCGAAAATCATTTTCCACTCAACAAAGTAGCAACACGCGATTTTTTGTATTTTTAAACCTCACAATTTACGACAATGTTTCGAAAGTTTAAAGTTGTAAGACAAGAAGTCAAAAGGTTTCTTTGGATCGTCATGGGTTTCTATACGGACCAAATAGCTTGTCATTTTT
>JAQFZG010003142.1:0-14357 GCA_034695465.1 Entomobrya nicoleti | reverse complement strand
AACGATCAGTTGGCTAATTGTAATTCATCAATTTATCGTCATTTTGTGTCATCATGTCATTTTTTAAATGTCTTTAACCAACGATATATCAAAGCCGACATTTAGTCTGTGGGTTCTTGACAAAGCTTGACAGTTATCCCGGTATTGTAATATCGATCTGGCCCAAACGCATAGGCTTTATCCTATTCACCACATAACTGTTCATACCAAATTTCACGTAAATCAGTGGAACCGTTTGGAAGGTATTGTGGATACAGACAAGCATGCAGACTTTGGATCCCTTATCATCCCTTATTGTCTTATTGGATCACTTATTATTCATGCAGAACCAAGTTTTAGGGCTTAAACATACAGACTTTTACAGACAGGCATGATTACATGATTTTGTACCTATTTTAGAAATTGTATCCTACATCAGAACTCAACAGGAAAAATGCTAAATAATATACGCAATTTTATCTTTAACTACAGAAATCATTATTCTAAGACAAAAAGTAATGTAAGACTTGTCTATACGGCTTTCTTATAAAAAACCCCAATCCCTTGACTTTTTATGGTGAAACGAAGTTCCCAGTTAGAGTTAAACATGTCGACTGGCGTGAAAGATATAAATGGATTTTTAAACTCTTTTGACAAGTAGTAAAGGAAATTTTCGCACTCAAGAATGTCAAAATAAGACCAATACTTAAAGAAAAAAGAGAAAAAATCGTTAAAAAATTCCACGATTACGACAAGATAAATTTTGAAATGTAGCTGCTGCTGCAATAATAAGTCTTAATTGGATTCGTAACAAACAACTGGAACAAATTAAAATACAAAGTTTTGATTTACAATAACAGATCCTTCCTTATACATATAATCTTCATAAAATCCATCACTAGCACAATACAACTTTCCCAATTTGTGAATTAGGCATCGACGGAGATTGCATATTTCAATAATGCTAAAATGTGAAAAAAAAATATTTTAACGTTTCGAACAGGAGCTTAGTATTTCCCAGCCGGGTACTCATATGGAATACGGCAATTGTAAGTTTAGTTGTTGCTTGAATTTTCGTATGGAAGGTTTTTTTCCTGAGATTTTTTTATCAATTAAATTGTATACACTTGTGAGTTGTCATAACATTTACTTATTGTTAAGTCGTGTAAAATAATAAATAATCAACAGTACTTTTAATTCTTTTATTTACAGTTTTGTGTTACCCGTAAAAATGGCCAGATTTCGTGGGTTTGGAATTGTGGGGAAACGTGTTTTTGGAGGACCAAACAACACCCGAATAATTTATCTGCCATATTCCTGAAGTAGCTAATGGAGGCTCCAGCCCAGGGAACTTAATGGATAATATGGGGTCCCAAGAAAACGATGTGGAAGGAAATGATGTTGTTGAAAGAGATAGGGGTGATGGGATTGATTGAATGGTTTGGGTTAGTTGGTAAGGAGAAAGATATAGTGGCTAAAGATTCTTGTCTTTCCATGGGTCCCCCATCAAATGGTGCCATGTACTACCGGATTATTCTCAGGGGTAATTAGGAGAAAGTTCTGAAAATATCGCAGCGGGAAGTATAATCAGTAAAATTGTTGGAGGATCAACTTAGAGTGTATGATAAAGTCAAATGCTCGTTTTTGGAGTTTTATTTGAGAAGTTGAAGGAAAAAGCGGTAAATAATGGAATAAATGTTGCGGATTATAATAGTGTGGGTAGGGTAATAGGTAATCTTTTAATATGAGTTATTGGACAATCATATGCCAGAAGGCCATGACTAAATGGACCTTTATTTCAACATGAGAAAGGAATGAGTAGAAAAATTGTTTAGTGATAGCATCAGGGCTAGTAGGTGTGATGTGTTGTTAAATGAGGCAGAAAATGAAAAGGTCACGGATGAGTTAGTTAAAAATAGACGTATGGAAAATAATTCCTGCGGTAGATTTCGGGGCGTAGATGGGGCGGTACTTGACATGTCTGACGGTTAAAACATTATAACCGTCAGGTTTTAACATTACGCCTATGTACAAGTGGACATGTATGGATGTAGCATGCTGTTAAAAAAGATGCCAAGCAAAGCAACAAAGTTGTTTCTCTTGCTTGTGCCGCATTCCCCATCATCATCACCATCATCTCAACGCGGCATCTTATTTGCTTCTTCTTTTCATTGCAATGTAAACATTGCCTGATGCTGAATACTAACTGTTGCTGATTTTTTTCTTCTTTCTCTCGATAAATAATTAATATTTAAATTTTCCTAATTTAAACCCCTATTTTTGGAACGTGAGTTAGTTGGCTTTATTTTTACTTGTCCACTTGTCTAAGAGAAATTAATTAAAGCAAAATGTCGTTGCTGAAGGATCTAACCCTGAAAATGAGTAAGTATATTTAATTTAATGGAAACACTTTTTTTTCTATATATTTTTACATTTTTGTAGATATTTTTTACGCAGATGAATTTCACTTGCTTGAAAAAATAAACCTGAAGCCTTGTGACCCGCATTCAGGTGCCGGTTTTAACAACATCAAGTGCACAAATTTCATTGATAACATGGAGTGTCCAGCGAATTGCGGCAAAAAGGTCTGCAATAATAGGAGAATTGGTACGTTTCAACCTGAAGCAAAGGCTATATGCTAAGAAAGGGTACGGAGTACGAACCCTTGTGGATATTCCGGCTGGGGCATTTGTACTGGAATATGTGGGGTTCATTAGGACGGGAAAAGAATACGAGGAAATGTGGCATACGGTAATGGATTACGAAGGAGACTTTGTAATCGATGCAACAAAAGAAGGGAACCTATGTATGTATATTCATTTTGCTATTTCAAATTAGTTACGCTTGAGTAAAATGATTATTCGAATTTCTTTTTTCTTTCAGCACGGATTTTAAACCATTCTTGTGCCCTAACCTTGTGTGTTGAGCAGTGGTACTCGGAATCAGGTTTACCAAGAATTATTCTTGTGGCAATTGAAAACGTCAAGAATGGCGATGAGCTGACTAATGACTTCAGTGCAGTCAATTTTAAAGGGACTGCAGACATAGTAAATTTGTTTAAAATCAAATCGATTTGCTTAAAAGGGATTTTAAAAATGAATTTACTTTATTTTAATGCAGGTGTGCAAGTGCGAAAAATCCAATTGCAAGTATATCCAACAGAAAAGACTGGAAAATAGTGACGAATTGAAAATGACTTGCTCTATTTGTCTAATGTAAATGTCCAGTCCAATATTGATTTTTTATGAAATGTTAATGACGTTTTGCTAAAATTAATATTTATTTTGTTT
Source organism: Entomobrya nicoleti (assembly GCA_034695465.1). Taxonomy (NCBI): domain Eukaryota; kingdom Metazoa; phylum Arthropoda; class Collembola; order Entomobryomorpha; family Entomobryidae; genus Entomobrya; species Entomobrya nicoleti. The sequence continues at coordinate 11,088 of JAQFZG010003142.1, read as the reverse complement.
AGGGAATTTGGGAGCATGTATGCCCCTAAAATTTAAAAGGATATATGAGAACCTTATTTAAAGACTCCTTAAAAATCATGAAAGTGAAAACAAGTTGCATAAATGTGATAAATGAGACAAGTAAGCATTTTACTGCATTTTTGTTTAAAGATTTTTTTAAAATCATAAGTTGTGAATTATGCTATTTTTTAGTATCATTTTTCTAGGCGATTTCGGTTGAAGCAGCATTTGAAAGAGCATACTGAGCGTCACTTGCAAGCTGGAACAAAATACAGATGTGGAGAAAGAAAGTATTTCTGTGCAAACGAACACTGCAAGCCCACCGACGATCAGAACACTGATGCTAATTAATGAACTATGTACAACTTTACGTTTCGATTTTCGGTATTTTTTACTTATTATTTCATTTTAAAATATTTTTCAAGTTACAGTTATCATAAAAATCTTTATTTTAATATAATTGCTAAACACAAAAACAATGTTATAAATTCAATAAACTAACCAATATAACATTTAAATTAAGTTACTTAACAAATAAAATGTTTCAACTTTAAAAAATTAATGTTCAGATAACCAATACACTTTTACCACAAAAATCAAGCTTATTCTAAGACAATAAAAATGTGGTTAAATTGTGAGGTTTCAAATGAATGTGTGAAAAAATGACAGTTAATAAAAGTGTGGTTTAATAGGGTGGTTTTTAAAGTCAAAAGGGGTAAAGTGAAAAGTAAAAAGCTGGGATTGATTAATGTGGATTTTTTTCTAATTTACTGCAAACCAATATTATTAATTCAGTGTAATTTTAAAATAAAATATTAATTATTTGATGGCTTGAATATTATAATATGTTAGGTTACCAAACTTTAGTTGTTATTATAATTATAGCTATCTAACGGCTATAGTAATTTTTTGAAAATGTACTTGACAACGATAACCTAACATATTGTATGATTAAAGCCTTCATTTGTTTAACCGTCTTCGTCGTCATAGTTGATGTCAACGAGTGTTCTGTACAGACCCTTGAATGTAGAGAAACTTTGAATTGAATTTTGAGCACCTCTCCAAGGGACCAGTTTTCCGTCCTTCGCCATATACTCTCGGATGAAAATCCGGAAAAGACGAAACTGGAGCCCAAAGTATAAGTGATACGGCATAATATGTAGACGCTGTAGTTTGATTAATTCTTTTCCCTTCCAAAATGAATCGTCAGAAAAGTTTACAGTCGTTCCGCCATAGGGGGGTAGAGTTTCAAGGTAGGTCTTCCCATCTTCATCTATTCCCACTTTATCAATAATATTCTTCATTCTCACCAAGAGAATAAGTATCATTCTGGTAGGGAATTTCAAACGGCTGCTACTTGAATTGTTGTTAAGTCGTTGTAGGTAAACGAAATATTGTCCACTGGAAAAATATCTCTTCACAAGAAGAGTCTGTCCGATGGCTTTCACGTCCTCCGATGACCAAAATAGCTCATTCTCATCTACTTGATTTTTCTCAATCTTTTTATGAGTTACTGGTGTAATGTCCAGTGTTGCTTCCTTCCCAATTTCTTGAAAAAACTTCCTAAACTTGGGTTTGGCCTAAGAGGAAGATTGGGTTGGTGTGTTTTTGATTGTAAATTTTTCAGTGGGTTGAGAGTAGAAGTGTAGCTATTAATGTCAGAAATGACTGTGAACGCTTAAAGCACAAAATATCTTATCTAGATAGAGATGGACCTAATGGATCTGAGTAGCTTTTGATTGCGTAAAGCAGAGTAAATAAAAGAGGAAGAAATATGATGTAGCGACAAATGTAAGTTTAGCTTTACTCAACTTTTAGCAGTTCATCCACTCACAATTAGCAATGTTTGAAATAGAACTTGGAAAAAGAGCAGAGGACGAATACGAGAAGACACCCGCCCGAGAAAAGTATAAACAAAAGAATAAAATACAACATGGATTTTGTAGAAAATGCAAGGATTTTCGTCGTCCAAAGTTATTAAAAACAGATAAATTAGAACACATTTACATTTAAAAAAAACGCAAATTCCATTTTATATTCGAAAATATTTTATGTAGCAATAAATGATATCAACTGCTTTCAGTGTGAAAAGTTAGCAGGATGTAGCTATTGTAATGAGACTTTTATTGTAGCTAGCTAAAATGCACAATGATTGGATGCTGGCGAATAGTATTGAAACTAAACTCAATTGAAATATCACAACTAAATTTTGTTCATGCATACATAAATCAAATATTAATCAAATATTTTTATTTTTATTCATATCTTCCATATTTTGTATGATTGAATGCAGTTACAGTAAATATCATGATTCATCTTGCAAAATATTTATTAAAAATTGAAAACTGCCAATTGGAACAAAAAACAAATTATTTATATACTATACTTAATAATACCTTTACCTATCAGTGTCATCATCTCTGCATTGCCTATATGGGTTCCTTCGAATTACCGCTACAAAAAAATCAAATACCAAATCATACATCTTTATCAGCATACAACAACAAACTATTTGTGGACTTTGGTCTACTTTGTTTGGGTGTAGGGTCACGTCGAGGTGTGGCTGGGTTTTCCTCCATGAACCTTTCGTACTGGATAACCACGTCATTCAAGTCGTCGTTGTAGGGACTGACATCTTTTATGCCATAAACTTCGATCCCATTGGGATTGACTTAAGGGTTGGCATCAAAAAGTGGTCCACTACGTCGAGTCATCCTTGTCAAACGGGCTATTCCTCCTCGAGGTGTTTCAGGGAGAAACTCGACGTAGTTTTGCAATAATGTCAAGAAACAGCAGCAAAAACAAAACACAGTCCCCAGCACCATCATCACAAAAATTACTATAAAAACAGCCCAATGAAAATTAAAATAATTTCGCATCATTAATATAGTTAGGTAAATTCATAAAATGCATGCATACAACATCCAAAGTTTTCCTTAAATAAACTAACTAACTAATATAAACATCAACAACTATCATACAAACATAAAATATAATTTTTTAAATGATTAAAAACACTTACCTGATAGAAAACGCCCGTCACGTCATCCTCCGAAATGCATTTTCCAGCATTATCCTTATGCAGCATCACAAACCAGCACCCAACACACGCAAAACAAGAAGCAATCTCCGAACACTAGAACAAAGAGTATACTATATGGTTGATACACTCTTTGTATACACTATAGCATGCATTGCAATTTTTTCTTGCGTCAAGTTACGCCATATAAATTGATATAAAATATATATCTAACCTTTTTTCAGCAGTTGTGGTATCCTCCTTCAGTCCAAGGAAAAAGTGAAGTTTGGTTTGTTCTGGTTTGGTTCTACAGCTGGCTGTCAAGTTCAGTGCACATGCATGTACATGAGTAGAAACTAACCAAAAGCTAGTTTAGTGTACATGTAGTGCAGCCTAGCGAGCAACCAAACACACATACACCTCCATTCCTTTGTCTTTGTTACTGTTTGTTGAAAACAGCCTTATGAAGATGCCTGGTTTTTTCATGCACATATCCGTAATGTTAAAACCTGACGGTTATAATGTATTCAAATACATTTTTAACCGTCAGACATGTCAAGTACCGAAGTCTACCGCAGGAATTATTTCCCAAACTAATTAAGTTAATGATGAAAATCAAATTTTAAAAATTCGTCTCGAGGGAGTAGACGAAAACGTAAGGTCATTCACCAAGAAGTTGGTAGTTATGACATTGTTGTGTTGAATAGAGATGATATTGGTATTGAAGCTCTGGATATGCATCAGTCAGTAAGTTGACCAGTGAGTAATTGTTTTTAGTTAAATGTAAGTTTATATCATTTTTTTGGCAAGAGTGCAAGTAGGTGACCAGATGATCTTGCTGAATACTCTTTCTGGGACACTGTCGTCTAAACGACCGGAGTGAATTTTTGGCATGGCCCTTCCTGCAATATCTAGAGGAGGAGACTACAAAGAAGAAAATATTAGTACGTGGAATAAAGTTTACCTCACCGGCCTGAACATCCGGCATCGCCACATTTTGGAGGAGTATGGAAAAGGCTGGTAAGGTCTGCTAAAACTGTTATGGGATACTGATTCATTATAAATTACATTGCGTTCTATTTTTGACGTAATTGTGTGTCTGTCAGGTTAGTTTTTAAACCAAACCTACAGAACTATTCCAATACTAAACAATTATTATAAAATGTCTGATGTAGCTTAATATATTTGAAATTTGTATTATGTTTGTGTGAAATTTCAGTGAACGGACATCATCATAGAAAACTGACCTTGCCCCATCGCTACAATATCATAAAATACCAGTCGACGTTGAATTCTATTAAGGATATCATACTTGGGTATACGAAGAAGAGCTATTTCGCTTGGGCTCTTAAAACATCACGTCCAGCAGACCGGTATGATTGTGAACAAATAAACAGGATTGTACAGACCATAAATAGCATCAGTGAGCTACAAGATTCGAAGATTCAGAGTATTCTTCCACACAAACAGCGTTACCTTTATGATTTTCGTTTCAGCATTAGTTCAAAACTTATTATTATTGTGTGTAGTCAACTGGGATATAAGAACATTACCACAAAAAGCTTATACGGAACTGAAAAATCGTATTTCTGCTATTATTTAGCATAAAACTGTACGATATGGACTAATACAAACTCCTGACAGCATTTCAGAGTTGGATGCACAGAAAAATAGGAACGTGCTCATTTTAAACTTAAATAAAAATTCAAGTGCCATCTGACTAATTTTGTTATACTTATTGCCGCAAATTAGATGATGTTTGAGGTTTTTGAAAGTTTTATTATTAAACCGTTAAATGTTCAATAAAAGATAATTTCCTTGTGCGCTTACAGTTCACCTTTTTCCCAACACAAAACAACACGCACTCTGCATTATCAAACAAAACCCAAAAAAAAGTTTTTGGACGTGGACGTGTTTTGGTCAGATGTGTGCTCTAGTTCCGACAAGGCGTTTCCTTCATTTTTTTAAGCGTGGGCACAATTGCTGGTATGGTACCACATGCAAGAATTATAACCTGTGGAGCTACTTATTTGCTTTACCAACTTGTTACTTCATTTTTCAAATTTATTACGAGCAATAAAATTAGAAAGTTTTTTTGCGATAACTTTACATTTTACACATATTGTTCTATGTACGGTTTAATACATTTTGAGGCGTCGAAATTCTGTTCAACGGATAGCTTTGATCTAACACCGTATTGTAGCCGAAACAGGTCGTACTACACGATAGGAAGAAAAATGGTCCTTCGAAGCCCTATCACCTGCCTTATCAACGCAGAATGTCATCCCAAATATCAATTTGCCATGACTGGTCCAAAGCAAAGACTACAATTAAACACAAAAGTGCATTAACTTAAGAGAAAAGTATAGTTGAACAGTCACAAAAGTCACTGGTTGTACGTAAATTGTACGTAAGTTGCGGTAATTGCGAATCAAACCACCAGTGCTCATCAGACCAAGTCAATATACCAAACGAAAGATATCAATTAGTTTATGAATAATTATACTCACGTGAAAGAGATGAAGCAATAAATCTGTCCAAAAGCAGTCCATCACTATCATATGCCGGAAATTTAAATTGAAGAATACATCCTCATAAATGGCTAGTCTTTGACTCCCCAAAAAATCAGGAAAAGTTTCAGTCCAGAATAGGTGGACATGGCAGCATCATATCTACCAGCGAATGGCAAATCTCTTCTAAATCAATATAATGTCCATCACTGGCTTAGAAATCCGAGTAGATTCACAAACCCAGTCCGATTTACTTCCAACATTATCTCAAAAATGGTTAACAAGCACTTCATGATAGATAGAAATCATAATAAAGCCATTATGAGTGAATAAGGATATTTCTGTACCACAAAATCTAGAATTAAGCTTGAAAAATACAGATTCTGTACATTTTCAATCAGACAATTTTTGCGTGATGTATATTACTGAGTGAGTGATTATATATTACTAATTACACCTATCTTACTATCTAATTATATAACCAAAATTCCTAATCAAATGAATACGTACTGATTTAAAGACTTGTTCCATGAAAAACAGATTCCTTCATTCTGGTGATGTTTCTCGTCTGGTTACACATTAAAATATTTCTAATCCATTCATTTTATTAGATTAATTCAGTAAAAGCATTTTAAAAACTCATAGAAAATAATTGCTTTATTTGCGGTTTAAGTGGAAGTGGCAATTGAACGTGTATTACGATAAAGTTTTGGTTACGATGTTGAAGTTGCCAGTTTAAAACAAAGAAGACGAATTGCGTGCAAAATTCCGTAAAATGTAATCTGTTAACCTGATGACGGGCGGGCTAAAATATGACATACCTTTCTGAGAAATTATGATGACTGATATATATTTTATTTCTTGATTTTATGAAAACAGTTATAAGGTCTCAGATGTATAACAGCAATATAAAAATTTATTTGGTAAGAATTCGATTAAATAACTTGTTGATTAAATAATGTTATTTCTGGTTGTTTACTTCACGTTTTGACTCATTAGTATTTTGTCGCATTTTGTAGTTTGACGCATTTGTTGTATCCCATTTTTACATATCGCATTCAAGCTTGCATTTGCATGCCTAGCAACATTTTTTCCGAGTTAAAATAAAATTGTAGTCGACCAGATTTTAGTCAAGTCAGTTTTTTTTACTTGAGCTTTACATATTTCAATAGGAATACCTTAACAAAAAATTATTTAAATGAATATTGTGTAGAAGACAACTTCAATAGTTGAGATATGGTCAGGCTGCTTTCGAAATATGTGGATGTCGTAATCGTGAGGCAACTTCATTACCGTTTCGAATTCTTTTTCCTTTGAACTCGGCCGTTTTCTAAAGCTCCCCTCGACATGTACAAACCCTTAGATCCATTCCATTGTATTCTGAGTCACCTTGTCTTTCCTTCACATCCGTACTCTATCGCCCTTACCATTTCATACAATTTCCAATTTAAGCAACTGTTTCATACTCCAGATTAGTTTTAAGGCACCTTCCATCCTTCATGTCCGATTCAATGCTACTACGACTGCAGTCCAAATAATTATTGCCAAGACGGTAATGTCCTCCAAATCGAAAGAGTTTTCAACTTATTCAATTAGTTATATACATATCTCTCTGGTGAGCAGTCCTTTTCAGCCTTGTCCTCAAAATAGCATTGATCCTCAATTGCCCCAGCTTTACATTCCAAACAGTTTACCGCCTAAGGTTTTCACGAATTATAAAACTAAAAGGAACAGCAAATGCCTAATTAAATTTTGTGGCGAAATTTCTAGTAGTGGAAACGGAAGTGTGATGCAGTGGACAGGATTTTTTTGCGAATGAAATATCAATCATGTCACTGATTAATGCTCAATTGTTATAACGCAATGATTCATAAACAAACCAACGACTCCAGTCCACTTATCCATTCCAGGTTAATTTGACAATTGGACTTCGAAGAGATTTAAAATATTCAAGTCGTCAATCAAAATAATATTCTAAAAAACTTGATGAGTGATCCTGGGTAAAGGAGACCTTCAACCTTACAGCCTTAACGAAACCCAAGTGCTTATGACAATCTACAACTGCACCACACTTTTCAGGGGAGCACAATTCTCACCCGAATTTCGTACACCGGAAATAACTGCCATAACTGACATATCCATAATACTTTGTGTAACGTACTATTGTGATTTCGTGCTTTGGATTTGGTAACTTAGTTTCTAATAAATTACCTGAATAAATTACATCTCAGTCTCTGATCTCAACCTCTGACAAATTGTTTGACACATCTTGGGTAATGGACGCACCTTTTTGGCGATTATAATTCTAGAAATGAAGATTTTTCTTTGGCTGGATAAGACAAATTTAATTGTGATGAGTGATCTCGCCGGAACATAACTTTTTGGACGGACCATCCCTATCAGATTTGTGGTGTCAACGTGGGCCTGTATTCGTGCACGGTTAAACTGTAGACCAACTGGGATTCAATGTTTTCACTCTAACGTTTTACGCTCGTCACATACTTATCATTTTGTGGAGCAAATACATAATAGCATATTGATATTGACATATTTAATTAACTAGTTTTCATTCAATCTTTCAAATTTGGATTATCATTGTTTACTGAAAACTTTAATTGTTTTTCTTAGAAAAGAAAATTAAAGTTCAAACTGTAATGTTCATCAACACGAGTAAAACGACAAAGTGAGAATTTCTTCGTTAGCCTATTTGCATTATTCAATAGTATTCACTGTATTCAAATCCTGAAAATCTTCAAAAACCTTACGATAACGATAATGGACGACTGAGCTGATGGAAAGAGGCTTTATATACCTTCAAACAGAATACTTGCCTGGTTTTTTCTCGTATTTTTATTGCTTATTTTTCCAAATTTCCAAGAAACGCAATACAATAGACAATAGAAAAAGTATGCGGGTTAAAATACTAGACACTAAGCTCTGTGAGGTGGACAGTGGCTATATTAAATAACAAAAAGACTAACAAATGTAAATATTATAAATTTCCTCCATTTGGAAATACTTCCTGTCAGATATCACTGCATCCCTAACACACTGTAAAACCATCTATGTCAAGCATCTTTATCACTGGAATATCAAGTATGTCAGGATCTCTTTAATGATCAAGTTCGTTCATGTGAAACCAATTGTCAACGGCAGTACCAAATATATTATGATGCCAGGAAGGGTCCAGGTGGCGGGTAATCCTTATGCCGACATTACGAAGCACCCAGCTTCCAACGGAACTTATCATGCTTTGGAGACATTAGTTTATCATCAGCAAAATTACGAGCATGAAAAAGGTTGGAGATCAAAGTAGATATGAGACTAGTAAGAAGGGCGACGAAACATTTGGACTGCAGATTTTTAATTTATGACATCATTGATGATTTAACTTGTTAACTTACAATTTCAATTGATTGATTTCCTAGGACTGAACAAGGTGAAAAAAAGAAGGAGAGGAGGTTGCGGGGGTGGTACAGGAATTAGAATAATTGTAGAGGGTTTATTTTTAAGAAATTTGTAAAACACGACAATGAAAAGGTCAGCGAGACTGCGACTTAGTCCACTTTTCATTCGATTTTGAAAAACTAGACCATCGCCATCCAACCTCCCCCGAAACGGTGACCCCCCAACAAAAGAGAATCCACAAAATCCGCTGTCGTCCGAGACATGGTGTGCGACAAGTGTGGTAACACCTACAACTTTGCTTATCTCCACGAGCACAAGAACCAGTCTCACAATCCAAACTACAAAAATAAGACTTGTTTCATGAGGGGCTACAAGTTCACCGTTGCCCAAGTCCCGAGAAACCGCACATGTGTGTGATGTGATGACTGTGAGGTAAGCTTCCGGAACAAGAATAACACAGTATAAACACAAGTACTTCATGCATGGCGATGGGCTGAAAAAGGAGGATTTCAAAAAATGTTCAGTTTGTCCGGAAGAGAAATTATGTAAGAAGACGGTGAGCTTGTATGCTCATCTGAGAAGGAAGCCGAAGCAAAGCAAATAATTTCATTGTGATCAGAAATAAATCCGTAATGCGTGGATTATATTTTGTACTAAAAATATAATGACTGAGAGTAATGATATACAATGTGCACGTTGTTTGTAATTTCAGATATTTGGCAACCTAAATTGTGTGGCTAGATGTATTTTTTGATTTGGTGAAGTGTCGCTAACCATAAATAAATTTTTGGCCAAACGTCGCTGATGAAAAATCTGGATTTGGCCAAGTGTGGTCGCCCAAAAATCTGCTTTTGGTTAAGTGACGTTCAAAAAATATTTTTTTGGTGAAGTGCCGTTGGTCAAACGTCGCTTTGGCGAAGCGTCGCGCCACGGCATCAACATGGACATTCTGAAATGCAGACTTCTGACCAAAGCAGAGCTGATGGCTCACAAAAAAGTCCCCAGGGGTTGTCCGTAAAGTACGTGGTATAAGCGGTACAATTACAATCAGAATTACATCATGCATGAAATATATGTACGTACGTCCCTTGATGTGTGACAAGCATTTAAATACGGAAGGGTATTAAAAACTGTTTTGTTTCTACTACGTATATTATGAATGACCCCTTTACTGCGAAAATCTGTTCGCGGCTAAATGAAGTTCAAACTTTAAAACGCTACTAGTTCCTCAATTTTTGTGGGATTTTTTTTTTTTTCTCCAAACTGTAGCAAATGCGACGAAAAATCATTTCGGCAAGGGGCAAGTTGACCTAAAGTTTTGAATCTGAGAAATTAGCAAAACCGTAAGGTCATATTATGTGTTTCCTTGTGTTTCTCGCTGTATGAGCTACCACAGGAGCAAGACAGAGCTCTATGTTGAGCTAGCCAAGCATGTTTTGTTGATATGCATGATTGGGGCGACTGAAGTCTTGTTCTCTGTGAATGCATAGGCTTAAAACGCACAATTATCTAAAACCTTACATTTGTAAGCTTTGTAGTTACTGTTGCTTTAAAACCAAAGGCACTTTAACAAAAAAAGGTAATCAAAATAATCCGCCAGATTGATGTCAAAGAAACAAAACAATGGGATTTTGTACAATCAAAATTATTTCCAAGAAGATGATTTCGTTCAACGGACAATAACAATATAGACACCCAAATATAGAATGTATAGCTAACAAAAACAACCATCCATCCAACACTCCTTCTCAGAATTTAATTTGAATGGATCAAAGCCCATTGTCTTTTTTATTAACGCACGTAATGTGTTTCTAGGATTAGTGTGTGAGTGGGAGAAAGAGTCTGTCTGTCTGTCTGTCTGTCGGTCCGTCAGTCTGTCTGTCTGTCCGTCAGTCTGTCTGTGTACACGATATCTCAAATACGCTTCATCTGATTAGAATGAAACTTTGTATACAAGTTCATATGGTCCATTGGAAGAACCCTATTGATTTTGCGTCAAATCGGTTGACCCAGGTCGAAGATAGGTCAAGGGTAATTTTTTTTTCAAATGACAGCCTGAAGCCAAATTTTGTGAAAATGTAGCCCTACCATAGAAACATTGTTATGCAAAGTTTCAGTTGACCTGACCCAACCCTTTCGGCCCCAGGGGGT
>JAQFZG010003141.1:0-14358 GCA_034695465.1 Entomobrya nicoleti | reverse complement strand
AAAATAACTGACATGGAATCCTTGACTGTTTTGCATAGGCTCACCCTCTCCATTATAACCGTATCTTTCCTCCAAGATGTATATACATTTCACATTTTTAGTTTAATGTACATACTGAGATACATTTTAAATGTTGAATATTTGATTTTTTATCTTAAATTATAAATTAATAATTACATGGAGTTATATTTTGCTACCTTGAGAAGTACGTTTGTCGTTTATAATTTATTCTGGTAATAATTCTGGTAATTATATTAATTACACTAACAATTAATTTCAATATCTGTAAATTATTTTGTACTTACATTCTTTTGCAAATAAGTATTATCATTGTAAATGTTTAATTCTATCTATAATATACAACCTATAATTGTATTTATAATCGTTTCGCTAGTTACCCCATATCGTATTTAATACTGAGATAACAATTAATTAAAGGGTTTCAAGTATTTAATCATTACAGTTATAAATATTAGCTATTAACTATTTAAACTTTGTAATAAATACAAATATTGAAGTACAAATTTATATCACATAATTGCTTTACGAATAGAGTATCCCTTTTTTACAATATTTCTCTCAAAAAACATATCTCTTTTCCACTCTAATCCAATTAAATATTTTCAACCCTAGCAAATCCTTAAAAAATTAATCTTTTTTATTAACAAGTTTATCTAGAAAGAGACAAACAGATGGCATTTTCTGCACCAAGCCCTCCCATGACGGTTTATCCTGCTGTTTTATTACATCCGCTATAACACCCAGAACCTAAAAATAACAAATAAAAAATCCAACTCATTAAAAAACCCAAACCCACCAAAAAAATTAATCAATTTTTTTTTAATTAATAAAAAAAAATCTGCCTACCAACTTATTAGTACAATTTCTCACTTGCTCCTCAAACTTCGCCCTGACCTCCTCCACAGGAATCCCCTTTTCATTCAGTACACTCAGCTGCATTCCAACCCCAGTTGCCAAACTATCCAAATCATCATCCCGTCCCCATTCCAATCTTTGCCTTTTTTGATCTTGACCAGTAGTCTCCTCCTCCATCTCCTCTTGATCCCAGTCCCCATCCCTCGTCCAATCATTAACAATAGCATCCAGTGTTACAACAGCCCTTGAAGTAGATGGTCCCTTCATCACCCCCATTTCCAAGTTAGCGTTCTCAGTCAAACTCGCCACATCATCAATCCTCAAACTTGATAATGACCCATGTCTCTCGATCCCCTCTCGCCTCCCCACCTCAACCTTCACATTAGCCGTTGACACCGAAATGGGACCAATCTCAACCTCAGGCGTTAATGAGGGCGGTTCTGATGAAGATGATGAAGAGATGGAGGGTTCTGCCCTATTTTCCATCCTATTATCTCGCCGACGACACAGAAATGCAGCGTGTCTTTGCCAATTTCTCATAAATTTATTTACAAATACGCCCACCTTTAAAAAAATAAACAATAATAAATTAATTTACTATTAAAAATATTTTAAATAATGATAATGTGAATTTTTTAGAAACTTTAACTTTAATTACTTGTTCGTCAAGTCGACATTCCCATCCTTTTCCATCCCTTGGCCTGGGTGCGTGCTGGGGCTGAGTTCTCGTAATATAATAGCCATCATCCGCATTTAACTAATTATCAAAAAAAACACCCACACAAATCATTTAAAAAAATAATTAAGTAAAATGCTACAGTTTTTATCTTAGTTAAATGGGAATATTTTGATCACCCTTAAATTTAACTGTTGATTAAAAACGTCCAGCCAGGTATCCGTTAGTTGAGCAGTTATAAGAGCACGTTTCCTAATTAAATTTCTAGGTCCAGCAATTGAGAAGTTAACTGTACCACCACTATAATTATTTACCCGGTGGCGACGTTCTCTTAAATTGAACATGTTTAATTACCTGTTCTATAAAAAAATAGTAAATAAATAAATTATCAAACTAATTAACAAAGTAGAAACTATTTAATTTCTTGTTTGCCAAATGGACAGATGTACAAAAAAATATACTAAGCTATTGGATAAATGTGAGATATTTTTTTTGACGGATCTGAAGGTCTGGACAAGCTTCAAATCCAAGCGGCTCTAAAAAAAATACTTCATTTCTTTTAACATCTAAGAAATACATTGATCTATCTATCATCTTATCTATTAACTAAGAATTTATGACAATGTGACAAAAAATGATGATACATGAATAGGTATGTCAAGAGTATAGAAGATCACAAAAAAAAATTGCAATACAAGTGACAAAATAGACAAGGGAAGATTTTCAATATAAATCATTTCACACATTTATTCATATTTTTTATTTTGAAGTCTAAGCTAAGCCATCATACAAGTTATCTATTCTAATTTACATAATTTTAGAGATTTAGAATATTCATATTTTTTTAAATGATGAATATTGATTTTGTATCATAAATTATAGTGATAATCATGTTGAAATATTTTTTTTGCTACCTGAAGCAATACATGTATAAGTCGTAAATGTAATACACTGGTAAATATATATATTTTGTAATTGTATTAATTATAGTAAGTATTAAGTTTTTAAATGATATTTATATAGATTTTTATATAGTAAGTCAAGTGGGTATATTATCAAAATATAGTAAACTAATATTTAAGCATTTGTTTTAAATGGGTAATTTGTTTTTGATGACTTTTTTGTATCATGTTTTAGTATTAATGATAATATTTAATGTATAATTAAGGAATATTTAACTATTAATTATAAAACAATAAACAGTTTTTTTAACAAGATGGAAAAAATATTGGAAGTGATTAAGTTTACATTTAACAAAATAAAATAAAAATTGACGTTTTCTTAAACACAGAAAATAAAGAAGAAAAAGATAAAGTTCAATTAAAATTTAATTATAATTACTTAACTGTAATTAAATCACATTTTCCTTTTAATTCGCAAAATATTAATGTTTTGAGTTGAAGAAGCTCTCATTTTCCAGAAGATTTGCAGATTAACCTGTAAAACCAAAGAAGACACTTAAAATTAAAACCACAAATCTTTAAATAATTTAATTGTGTAATTAACTTTAATTAACATACCAATTAAACTCTCTAGTCAACCGCCGGCGTCAAAACTGGCATAGATTTACGTGGACGTCCCCTCCCCCTTTTTTCCACCACTCCCCCAACAGGGGGAGCCCCCACTGTTGAAGCAGTCGAGTGTCTTCTAATTGCCGTTGTCATCACAGCATCTTGATTCACAGGTAAACTTGAGTTGTTTGGTGGAGGTCCCCTCCTTTTTTTGAATGGACGGCCCCTTTTCCTTTTAATTTGTGGGGACTGTCCCTCAGTCGCCTCCTCGTCCCCTTCAGTTGCCAAGCTATCATCAGCAGCTGATGTTGATGTCGACAAGATGGAGGAATCGTTCATACTTTCCTCTTGTTTCCCATTTGGAGAAGTTTCCTCCATTGACAGCTTTTTTGATGGACGGCCCCTTTTTCGTTTTGGGGCGTTTGGATCTTTTTCAACAATTGGATGGATCCGAGGTCGTCCTGGTCGCCCTTTTGGTTTTGGAAGTTCTATGGGCTGGAGTGGAGGTGGCTCTTCACCCGAAACTGAAGTGTCGTTGTCAAGATTTTGTGGGGCTGGTGAAGTTTTCCTCCTGGAAAGCGAGTTGATGATGTCGGGTGAGCAGGGTGATGGTTTTATAATGGGGCGTTGGGGTGTGGAGGGATTTGGAGGGGGTGTGGCAGTAGTGGTGGTAATGGTTGGGGGAATCTTAGGAGGCCAAGGTCGGCCACGTTTTCTTTTTACGATGGGGGTGGTGGTACCATTGGAACCTGGAGTGGGAATGGGGGTCGCGGTTTGGGTAGGGATTTTTGGGGGCCAGGGTCTTCCACGTTTTCTTTTTATTGGAGGGTTTGAACTTGAAGGAGTAGTTCCAGTAGCTTCGATTTTGATTGATTCGGTGGCTGGTGGGATGGAGGAACTGTCGACTTCCAGTTTGGATTTTTTGGGACTTGGAGGGTTTTCTCCGGAATTTTCTTGTTGTGTTTCTGATGAGATTCCAGGTTTTGGAGGAGTTTCGTCCGTGGAGGTACCCTTAGCGGCTGGTAGAGATGATTGAGATTTTAAAAGAGCAACTTTTTTGGAGGTACCAAGACCACTTTTGGATTTTAGGGAACTTTTTTGCTTGCCCTCGAGATACTCCAAATACTTGGGTGAGGGACGACCTGGTCTTTTCTTGAAAGGAAGAATCACACTTTGTTTGATTATCTTGAAACGGAATTCATTGGCGGTGGGGGAGAGTAGTGGAGGTTTTTGGAGGGAGTTGGGGGAGGATGATACTTGGAGGGTTTGTGGAGGATTTTCGGTGGAAGTGGTGGATTTTGAAAGAGGAGCTGAAGCTACTACACGAGCGGAGGAAGATGAAGCAGCTGATTGGTTGGGGGATTCTTCTTTTATTTTTGAGGGTTCTTCCAAAGTTTTTGGAGGAGCTGGAACTGGAGGGGTTGACGATTGGGACTCTTCTTGGGTTGCAGGAGTTTCCTCCAATTTTGGGGGTGGTGGATTAGTTGGTTGGGAACTAGCAACTTTGATTTCTGCTTTTGTCTCTGGGGTTTCCTCCAATTTTGGAGGGGGAGTTGGAGGAATTTGTTTAGTTGTAAGAGAAGCTTTCCTGGTTATAATTTCTGGTTTGTTTGAAGTTTCCTCCAATTTTGGAGCAGCTGGAGTTACATTGACTGGTTGTTTGGAAGCAACTTGGGAGTTTTCCACTTTCTTTTGAACTGAAGGCTCCTCCAATTTTGGAGGTGCTGGCTTGGTTGGTGGAGTAACCGTTTTGAGTTCTGGTTTCTTCACATTTTCTACCAATTTTGGAGGTGCTGGTTCGGTTGGTGGAGTAACCTTTTTGGGTTCTGGTTTTTTCACATTTTCCTCCAATTTTGAAGGAGCTGGCTTGACTGTTGATTGTGTTGGAATAACTTGCGGTTTTTCTGTTTTCTTCTGAACAGAGCTTTCATCCAATTTTGGAGGTGCAGAGGAAGTAGCTGGCTTGTTTGGTGGAGACACCGTTTTATTTTCAGGTTTCTTTTGAGCTTCCTCCAATTTTTGTGGAGGAACTTGAACTTTAACTGGCTGACTGCCTAGTTTCGTCTTCAGAGTTTCCTTCAATTTTGGAGGAACTGGAGCTGATAATGGAGTAATTTGTTGATTGTCTACTTTTTTCTTTAAGGTTTCCTCCAATTTTGGTGCAGATTTTGGAGTAGCTGGTGGAGGATTCACTGGTTTGTCTTGTTTTTTATTCAAAGCTTCCTCCACCTGTTTGGGAGACGGATTTGCTGCTGGAATAATTTTCTTCTTCAAGGTATCCTCCATTTTTGGAGGGGAAGATTCAGGAACTTGAACTTTTGGAGAAACCTGTTGGATTTCTACCTTTTTCTTCAATGGTTCCTCCACAATTTTTGGAGGGACCGGGACCACTTCAGAAACTGGCTTAGGTGCTTGTGCTTGAGAAGGACTCACTTGGTTTTCTGGCTTCTTTTTCAAAGTTTCCTCCAATTTTGTCGGCAATACTACAGCTGAAGGGCCCGGTTTAAGAGATGGAGTAGCCTTCAAAGTTTCCTCCAATTGTTTTGGAGGGGAAGTCATCACAGCTGATTTATGTACCAATATAATTTTTCTAGCTTTTATTTCTGGCTTCTTTATTGTTCCCTCCAATCTTGGAGGTGCTGGAGTTGATGACTGTGGTAAAGACATCGGTTTTGGAGGGGACCTCGCCCTAGGAGCTGGCGTTGACGCTGATCCCGCTGATGATTGAGGTGAAGCCATCGGTTTTGAGGGGGACCTCACCACAGAAGCTGGCGATGACGATGATACAGACACAGCTGATTGTGGTGAGGCCATCGGTTTTGGAGGGGACCTTGCCCCAGGAGCTGACGTTGCTGCTGATCCAGCTGATGATTGTGGTGAAGCCATCGGTTTTGGAGGGGACCTCGCCCCTGGTGCTGGAGTAAGTGGAGGAGGTCTGCCCTTAGCAAACTGGGGAACAGTTTGTTGTGAAAGTTTTGGTAGTAGTAGAGGCGCCTGTTTAAGTTGATGTTGAACCATTGGATATTTTTTGGATGCACACTTAATCAACTCGGAGAGTTTAAAAGTGGGAACAGTCTTGGCAAACTGGGGAGGAACCGGAACCTGGATAACTTTCGACTTCACAAGGGACACTGACAGTTGACTTGGTGGTTTTGCCATAATTTGCTGATGTTGTGAATGCATCTGTTGCTGTCTTGCTTTTACTAGGGAAATGGACACTTCCGGTTTGGGCTCCAGGGTGGAGGAGGAGCAGGAGGAAGCAGATGATGTGAACACTTGTTGAGATGGTCGGGTTTTCACGATGGAGATGGACAGATCTGGATTGGATTTGATTGTAAATGTTTTCGTCACTTCCGGTTTGGTAGGTGAAGGTGAACGCTTCACAGTTTGCGGCGGTGGTGGTGTATTTTTTACAATTGATGGTGTTGCGACCTTCGGAGTCGGTGTCTTTACTTCTGCCGGTGCCGGTGGTGGGGCCTTTTTTACGATTGGCGATTGTGCGACCTTTGGAGTTGAAGTCTTCACTTCCGCCGGCGGTGGTGCATTTTTTACGATTGGTCGTGGTGTGACCTTCGGAGTCGAAGTTTGGACTTCTGCAGGTGCCGGTGGTGGAGCATATGTTACAATTAGTCGTGGTGCGACCTTCGGAGTTGAAGTCTGCACTTCCGCCGGTGCCGGTGCATTTTTCACGATTGGTTGTATCACCTTTGGAGTCTTCACTTCATTTGGTACTTTGGGGACACCAACTGAGTCTGTTGTGACCTTAACTTCCGGTTTGGATTTGGGAGTTTCTGTTGACATCCTTCGGTCAAGAATATCACTGACCTTCACTTCATTTGTGGAGGTCTTAGCTTTCTTTGAGGTCACCTTGTTCGTATTTTCAATTGGTGGTGATGGAGTCTTATTCAGCTTATCTTCAATATTGACAGGTGCTTTTACAGGTACTGGTGGAGTTGCAGCTTCACTTTGAGTCTTTTGTTGATTGGCCGAAGGTGATGGTGGTGGGGCACCAACATTGTTATCCCTTCCAGTCATGGTACTCAATGGAATCAAAGCTGGTGGAGGTGGTCTACTTGGTGTTGTCGTTTTAGAAGGTGCAGGTATCTCTTTGGGTGCTGCTACTGGTGAAGTTACCTCTTTGGGTGCTACTGCAGTTGCAGGCTCCTCAGTAGCCTCTGTTAGAGTAGCAGGTACCTGACTAGGCCCTGCTACTGCTGGAGGTACTTCACTTGGTCCAGTTACCGTTGCACTTAGTGCTGATGTTGATTGTACCGGAGGTGCCGCTGCCTTTGGCGGACTTGGAGTACCAACAACTTCCCTCCTCTTTTCCAACAGCGACAGAAAAGCTGGCTTCTTCGCAGAGCCATAAGTCTTCAATTCCTTCTTGGGGGACTCGGCGTCCACCACTGGAGTATCTGACACTGGCACTGGTGCCGGTGCAGCCTTGGGAATAAACTTGACCTTACCCCCTTTATTAAAATGCTCCTGACTGCAGTGATACCACAGATGCTCCACACAGTGAAAAACTTTCAAGCAAGTTTGACAAGTAACCTTATCAGATCCTCCACTTCCACTGCCTTCCTCCACTTTCCCATAATAATCTGGTATAGGAGGTCCCTCCCCTTCACTCGCCTTTTCCCTATCCCCTCCTCCTACTTTTTGTATAACTGATGGTCTAACTATTTTTACCTTCTTCTTCTTCAGAACCACAATTTTCCCACAAATCCTTTCAAAAGCAGAGGACGCTGCAGACGCTGTCACTACCGAATCCTTCTTCTCCTCCTGCCTTCCCTCTGCTTGTAAAATTGTCATATTTTTCACCACCTCCCCATACAGCTCCTTCGGCATCAACATCTTCTTTTTCACTTCAGTGACCTTCGCTTGAGGGGCTGCAACGACCTTTGCTGCTGTGCTTTCGGTAACCTTCACTGGAACCCTTTCCCCGACCTTCACTTCCGGTTCTTCACGTTCCACGTCCACCTCCATCATCTGATCTTGATCTTCCTCCTCCTCGCCATCCTCCACCTCAAAATCCGACAACTTCCTCGGCACCTTCCTCTCCCTATCACTTGTCCTCCTCTCCCCTATTTCCCCTGGCGGCGATCCCCCCATCTCCTCTCCGTCCCCTACATTAAACTCCTCCCCCGAATATTCCGCATCCTCATCCAAGTTCCTCTGCTTCTCCCCCGGCGGCCCCTTCAAACTATGTCCCAAAATGTGTAAATGAATCCCCCTCTTATCCCTAAACTCCTTCGGGCACCTGGGGCACTTATACTGCGGCCCTTTTCTCCCATCCTCATTCCTCTCCATACTCAGCCTCACCGGAACACTATCCTTAATCTCCTTATTCAGCCTCGTACTTATCTCCAGTCTCCCCACCTTAATCCTTCCAGGCCTTAAGGGCACCTGATCAGCTCCTTCCTCCATTTCGTTGATTTTTTTCACAATCTTCTTCTTCTTTAACTTGGGTTGCACCTCAACCAATCTCTCCTCCCCATTCACCATCACCCTCGGCTTCCTCCCCGGCTTCCGATGGGGGGCATTATGCGCCGCCAACTCGTGCATTCTCAACTGCTTCGCCAAATGGAACTCAGCTTCACAAGATCCACACTTAAACTCCCTCTCCATCTCCTCCTCATCTTCATCCAGCAAAGCCTCCTCCCACCACTCCATCTCCCCTCCTTCCTCCTCCTCCTCTTCCTCCCCCTCACCCTCCATCTTCCTCGGCGACATCACCTTCACAACTCCAATCTTCTTCGGTCTCCCCCTCTTCCTCAGTATCCCCCCAGCATGTGCAATCTTCTTCTGCATTGCCGTCTTCCCTTGTCCTCCTCCTCCCCCTCCACCCGACCCCTTCTTCCTCCCCCCTCTCCCCATCACCTTCGGAAACACCGGGCAATTCGGATCCTCCAGTTTATGAAACACTTCATGATCCCTCAATCTCTTCAACTTCCGAAACCTCTTCCCACAAACTTGGCAGTCGTACTTTGGAATCAAATGCTTGCCTCTCAATCCCTCCGCCTCGTTCACCAAGCTTATCGGCTCCTGATGCTTATCTGGGCTACCCATCATTTGAAGAAGCCCCGCAGAGGCAACCACTTTTTGTCCCTGCCCCTTGCCATTCCCATTTCCCCTCCCACTTTTACTTGGGGGCCTTCCCCTTTTCTTCACCGGACTTGGCATGGGTGGCCCCTCATCCCTTAAATGCACCTTCTCATGAATCCTCAAACTCTCCACATCCACAAAGGTCAACAGACAATCTGGACATCCAAACACCGGAATTTCACACCCCTTCGACCCCCTCCCTCCCTTCCTCTTCTCCACCAACAGGTCAAACTCCAAAATTAACTTGGGATCCTCCTCCCCCGTCCACTTCTCCTTCAAGTCGTATGCCTCTCTCTTATCAATTTGAACACAAGGTAGTTGCCTTCCCCCTCCATTTTCTCCTCCTCCTCCCGCGCTTATCATCACCTCCTCCGGCATCTCCTTATCATTATGAACCTTCTCCCAATGTTCCCTCAACTCCTCCACCCTCCAATATCCCAAGGTCTCCTCCGGACACTCCACACACCTCCATTGAAACATCACATCGTAAATTCCTCCAGGCTCGTGGCCAAGTACAGCGCAGACCAGGGCGTCACCCTTTCTCAGAAAGGGTCTCTCACAGATGCCGCATCCGAAGGGCTTCTCCTTTTCCCCCTGCCACTCTATTTCCGGATGATTTTCAACTCGGTGAGTATACAGATCACTTAAAAGGAGGAAATCACTCTTCCCACAAATTTGACACTTGAACCAATGAAGTTTGCTACTGTCGTGGATATACCGCTTGTGTAAATTGAGAGCCTCCATGGCCAAATAAGTTTGGGGACACAGGGGGCACTGTAACGGCTTGTTGTGGATGATGCTGTGTTTTTTCAATTGGAAGGGATTGGGAAATCGGTGATTACACTCGGGGCAGTCGTAAGGAGGTCCTGTGGGCGCAGAGGAGGAGCTGGAGCCACTGAAGGATCCATTACTGGAGGAATTCTCAGCTTCGAGGTTTGGAGGGGGTTGGGGAGGTGTCACCTTCCGAGCTATTGGATGGGCATCATTTAAATGGGTATTTAGAATGGAGCGCGTGGTAAACTCGAGGTCGCATTTTGGACATGCGTATAATGGAAGCACGGGTTTAGGCGTGGGTGGGGGCGTTGGTGGCGGCGGTATAGCAGGCTTTTTAAATGTATGAGGCTTCACACGAGGGGCAATCACTTCTAAAAAAATATAAATTAATTAAATTATTAATTAACTTTAATTGATATTAATATTTAAAATATCTAGTTAAAGAAAAATTACCTTTTGGCTTGTCTTTTACAAGTACGCTTTGTTTAGATGATTCCCCCGCTGATGGCGCTGCTGTAGCGGCAGATGTAGACATTTTTAGAAATCTAAAAAATAATATTAAAACAATTAAAAATTAATTGACAATTAAAATGAATTTAGCATAATATTTTAGAAAAATTACTACTAAAATGCGTGTGCATGCGATTTACATACATGCTATAATAATTTTTATGTATATTCACCTGTTGTGCTGCTGCTTTTGAGGCTGTTCTGTCTCTTCCTCTGCTTCTGTTTGCTTTTCACTCTTCTTCTCTGTCTGTGTCGTTGGTGTGGGTATACTTGGTATGCTCGGCTTTTGGGATTTTTCTACAAGGCCATCATCATCATCATCGGTTGCTTTAGCTTCAAGGCTTTTGATGCTACTGCTACTACTCTGTTTGATGCTCGATGATTCAGATGATGATGATCCAATTTGTGTATTGGTTGTAGTTCGCTTGGCTGAGTTTTCAGTACTTTTTTCAGTGGTACTACCAGAGGGACTGGATTTGGAAGCTGAAGGATTTTCGAGCTTCGGAGTTGGGCCTGCTGTTGTAGATGAAGATGTGGAAGCACATTTGGATTTTTGGCTGGTGATTGGTTGGGCGTTGGAAATCTCTACTTTAATTACAACAAAAATTAAAATTTAATGAATTGAAAAAATGTAAAAAAGTAAAACTGTTAAATTGCAGTAAATGTTTGAAAAAATTATCCCAACTTGTAAAAATTTAATTATTAATTTAAATATGAAATGAACTAGTAGCTCAGTTTAAAAAAGTAATAAAATAACAATTGTAATTTGTAAAAAAAAATACGCGAAAATGAACTATATTTTCATTTGAAAAAATAATTAATATTAAATGCTAATTTGCTAATTTAATCAATGTTTTAATTATCAGAAAAACAAAATTATTTGTTTACCATTTTTGTTTTCTTCTTGTTGACCTTCACTCTTGATTTTGCTCCCGTCTCCCTCGCCGTCTACTACACTACTGGTGGCGCCCACTGTTGACGTACTGGTTATAATACAAATGGGCCAGTCCTCCTCATCCTCCTCTTCTCCCGCAAATGGATCTACCTTCGTCTCATGATTTTCTCCTCCACCCCCATCATCCGGAGGATCAACTTTTTCAGAAGACATGTCCTACAAACTAATCTCTCCACCTATTTTTGAATTCAAAAAATAAATTCAAACTATTTAAAAAATCAATTTAAAAAAATCAAAATAAACACCTAAATATCATGGAATATTTTATTTCACTATTTCAATTTTAATTAACCGCACAATTAAGTTTTCACAATTGATTTTTGAATTTTCCAATTCAAACGAAAATAAAAATATTTTGTTTACATTTCAAACTTTTCACTTTTAAAATAAAATATTATTTCATTTTTTTAGCTGAAAAATATTATCTAATTTATTCTCAAAAACCTCAATTAACTAATTATATTTTTATTACTAAAAAATATTTTATATTTTTCCCCTTGTTATTTTTTGTAATAAAAAAGTAAAGTGTATAAAATGTAAAGAGCAGCTGACAAAAAAAAGAGTGAAGCAAGCAGAAAAACTAATGCATTGCAAAAGAATAGCTTGCTTTACTTTGAAATGAAAAAGATGAATTGAATAGAGTCAGGCCAAAAAGCTGAAAGCCAAGCCAGCAAGCTATTTAGAATACACAGCCAGCAGTCTACCTATCCGTAGAGCACAGTGAACAGAGCTTTGGATGGGAAACGAGGTGGCGGTGGAGCTCTCGTGGTCGCCCTACAAACTCAACAAGGCAGTAAAATGATGAAGAGTAGAGACGACAAAGAAACTATCGTAAAACCTATCCCCCATCATCTCCCCACCATACCACCGCCACCTCATCCATCCCAACAAACCAAAGCATTAAAAAAGCACAGCACTCAGCACATCTCTCTCTCGTTCTTTCGTTATCTATTTTACTACGCATTCACCAACCATTCACTCTTTCCAGTTGATCATCAAAAAAAAAAATTTTTAGATTGGAATTTGAATCATTAAAAAAATACGAAAAAGTTACGTCATCTTTTATCCTTCCTGTATATTTGCCACTTTAATTAAATATTTAATATTATTACCACTTTAATTTAACATTAAATTGAAGGACGTTTTTAAATAAATCTTAACAAATGAAATTAGAAATATAAACAAGATAATTAGTTTTAAAATGGTAATATATTTGAAAGAAAATTAACAATTAAAAAATATTATTCGAAAAAATTAATAAAGAAAAATCTTTTCATTTTTTTATTCTTTAGCTCAATTAAGTAGTAAATTATTCATTTAATTATTACTTACCAATTAAAGTGATAAAAACAATGCCAAATAAATAATTATGGATGATTCATGATTGAAGATGAGGAAACAATACGTTGAAAATGAAACAAAATCCTAATTCTACTTGTTTTGATTTTAATTAACCACTTTAAAATTATTAATTAAGCAGAGCACATTAAAGTCTACTAGAAGTTGATTTAAATTATGTAACAATTAATAAATAATTATTTTTAGATGAATTTTAAAACAAGTCAAAAATCAAAACAAAGCCAAAAAACTCTGTATAATTTTTTTTACTTCCCATTTAACCTTACTGTCAATGCTCCTCTCCACAATTAAAAATTAATAAATATCTAGCTAAACCGATTAACTATTTAATCACCTCTACAGAAAAATTAAATAAATAATTTTAATTATCTTACCTTTTAATCTCCTTTAGTTTCCACTCCAGGCTCAATTCCCACCTGCACCACCACTCACTATACCACGGCACGACTTGACTTCTACTTTTTTAACTTGTCTCAAAAAATTGAATTATTCCACTTTCAAAAAAAATCAATTCAAATTTTAAAACTCCCACCAAAATAATCCAATAATTTTCTCCACTAATTATTCAATTTGTTAATTTAATTTGTTTGTTTAAAAAATTAACTTTTTCTAGAATAAAAAAATCTTTTATTTTTTCACTTGTTCCTTCTCTTCACTCTTCCTTCTCTGTTTACATTTTTTCTTTCCAATTCATTTCAATTTCAATCCACAAATCCACAATGCATTGCACATTGCACGCACTCAACAAACACAGGGCACAGACTACACACACGCATTATCCATTGGAATTTTTTTTCGAGTCAAAAACTCATGCATGCTGTTTTCCCCACCTTTTCAAATACACCTTCTTTAGTATCAATTCACCCCATCTCTCAACCAACCAGCAGCTGAGATCCCAGAAAAGCTTTTGCACCAAATTCAAACCCCTCTCAACCATCAAAGCTTACTGTCTAAAAAAAACTCCAGTTAGCAAATTGCATTTAACTTTATAAACTTGCGCCCATGCAAAATAATTTCACTAAAAATTAAATTAATTAATATTTAATTGATCAATTAAAATGCAAAAGAGAAAACATTAATTATGATGAATAGTTTAAATACGTGCATTTAAAAAATGGGTGGTTTAATTTGTTTGATAGTGAATAATTTTTCTAATATATTTAAGTGAAACAGTTTAGTACTTCAATTAAATATTTTAATTAAACTATCCATTTAAATTAAACATGGATAATACAACTGATGAGGAAAGTGGTGGTGGGAATAGCACCAGCACCCCCGGAAAAACGTACAAGTGCCAACTATGCGGTCACCAGCTCATGTCAATGGGAGAACTGAAAACTCATTTAAATAAAAATCACAAAGGTACTTAATCTCAATTAAATGTAAATAATTAAAACTATACTACGTACCCCATAATTTATAATTATTTAACCAATTTTCTATTTATATATTTTTAAAGGAACCGACAACTGCTATCCCTGCACCGAATGCTCCTCAATTTTCAAACGACGCGACCACCTCGGTCGCCACATGATGACCCAACACCAAATCAATTCCCAGCGTGTCAGCTGCCCCTTCAAAGACTGCGACAC
>JAQFZG010003140.1:0-14363 GCA_034695465.1 Entomobrya nicoleti | reverse complement strand
AGTACTATTACCAGTACCACTACCATCGTCCTATCCTATCATGTGTCCAATTAAGAATAGTTTGCTTCTTTCATTTAACAAAAGAGACGCGTAGACCATAAACACACATATTCTACGGTACAATGATTTCGAAGAAGTCATTAATGCCTCAAAACAGAGATTTAAAACTTTGTAAAGTAAAAGGGTTCCGAGAGTAGCAAACAAAACGGGGAAAATGCTCCACCGCCTTTCATTATACCAATTTGCTTTGCTTTGCTGGTCTCTGTGATAATTGAATAACAAAAGCTGCAATACTTTCACTCATTCAACTTTCCTGTAGGAGTGGTAAAGCTGTGATTTTTTTCTCAACAAGCCCCATTTCCGGAACATAAAAACTGAGAACCTTTTAGTTTTCTGAGAAGGGACTTTGGGAGTAGTACTGTGGTCATGTTTACATTTTTATGATTTCAAAGTGTGAAAGTGAGATTCATGGGGTGTCACTTTCACCCCAACTTCTCCATTCTGATTTCCATTTTTATTTTTGACTGCAAACCAGAGACCATATATGTTTTCATGTTATGTGAAGTGTCATTTCTTTACATTTATCATTTTATTTTAAAAAGCTAATAAAACACAGAAAACACCTACTTAGCAGTAAAAATCTTTGTAGGATTTTCGTAGAGAATCAAAAAAAAACCAAAGCTATCTCTGCTTCTCTTTCCTTTTTTGACATTTAATTTAATGGATGAAAATGGAAATGCGCATATGGACATTAAGATGTAAAAAAAATCTCCAGGAGGCTCACTTCACTTTTCCCTGCTTTCTTAATGCAAACATTCAAACATGCATGCATGAGGGAATCTCTATCGCTTTCTCTCTAGATGTATTTATGACTTTTCGTTCTTTGTGTGGCGAACCATTTCTTAGGAACGTCATCAAGGACTACTGTCACTGCCGCCACAGGCCTCCAGCAAAACTGAAAGAATGGAAGGAAATACGTCGTTTGTAAGAAGCATTTCAAGGCATTTTTGTTCTTTTGTTTTAAAATTACTGAACCCATGTCACGAAAATTTCTTTTGTTTTATTTCAAGAAGTGGTAGTAGTGTTGGAACAATGTGCTAAAAATTTTGTATTATAGTTCAGCTAGAAACATGTGGCCTTGCCTCGCTCAATTTCTTTTGTCTTTGTTATTGACTTGAAGATGGAAAATTGTCAAATGGATTTCTTTTTCCGTATTTCTTATGAAATGAAGCAAGATAATTTCTTGCTTTGGAAGAACAAGAAAAACTTAATGTCCTTTATAATTGCCTCCCCTTAACTTTCCATTTTACTTTAGCTCTTTGTAATTAATTACTCCTACCATCAGAGTTCAAACTACAAGAAATAGCCAACCAAAGAGATATGCAATACACATTTCTATTAAGAATAGGATAAAAAAGGCTACATATTTTTTCTAATTGGAAAACATTAAACAATTTTTGACAAATTAACAATATCAAAGAGCACAGAGAACAACGCAGTTTGTTTTACAATTTTGTCAACTTACGGTCACTAGAATGACCTAAATCATAAAAACCACTTTCCCTCGTTTCTTTTTTTTTATACAGCTTTCAAGATAGAGTTTCTCTCCCAATTAGTCCATTATTTTCTGTTGAAAACAATGTGTATTGTATAAAAGCAATGATTTTTGCATTATCTAAATTCATTTTTGTTTATTTTCCTACAGTAATTATGATGCTTTTAGCAGTCTCCCACAAATGAATACCCTGGTCTCTCTTGAATAATCTTTCAAGCTAAAAAATATATATGATACTTTCACATAGAGCGACAGAGTTTGTTGCTCTCTTTTAGAAAAGGAATAATATTTTCTGTTACACCACTTATTTTTCCGTTTCATGTTTCATCTCGCTTGGAGTGCGCTTTTCCTCTAATAACGACCAAAGCTTGTCAACTCTCTCTGTCGTATCGTATCTCTATATTATCATCAGCCTCCATTCTCATTTTCAATATTACGTTGTTTCTCTGTCGTGTCGTGTGGTTCCATGATAATAATATGTCTGGTTTTACAACTGACTGAAAGCTTTTTTTTTTCGTCGGAGACAAATGAAAGCAAAAAGCCACTTCACTCCGTTCTCCGTTGAGTCCACGCATGATAATAATAGGAAAATGTTACATTTACGCGGTAAGTGGATCTCTCATCTTTTTTTTTTGAAGGTGTTGTCAGGAAAAAGTGCGCATCAATGAAAATTTGATGTGAGCACATCATGTGTGCTTTAGAGGAGCCACGGTTTTGGAACGTGATGGCTTCAACTGCGGTCTCCATTTGACTATTAAACAAAAACAGCATAATGCGCTGGAGAGGAACGTGGAAAAAAGTGTTAGTTTTGTTCACCGCAGTCCCCTCACGTTTTCACGATAAAAGCACAGTCAATATGGTTGCGGATATACACACGAGTGATCATGTTGCGTGTGTCGTGTTTTATGAAAGTAGCATTTATCGCTTTGCTAGTACATATACATACGTCACAAAATGGGAAGGGAAATAAAAGTGAAAGATTTAAAAGCGACTGTTCCATGAGTACCCGAAATAAAATGCACTGCACTTTGTTGCAATTAAATACATGTTATCTTGAAATGGAACAGAGTACTTCAAATATATATAAAGAAATGGTCATTTCTGCTTTGGAAAGTTCAATTTCAATATTTCAAGCTGTCCACATCCGCTTTAACATATATTTTCTAATGCACTCCGCTAATTATCTTTTTTCTTGTATAAGTACATATCATGTCCAAGATCACTAGAAAAATACCAAAATAAAGCAGACAGATAAACTATTTGAATGTTTTGTGCTATCTCTGCCAAAATAAAATTGTTAATGCCAAACCAAGCAGAGACAAGGTTTAATGTGCGTTCCGTTAATTATCACTTTTCTCTTTTTACCATCAGAAAAAAACAAAAGAGTTTAAGTTGGCTTCTATCCAAATTACTTTTTTCTTCTTTTAATCTACAAACATAAAAGCGAGAGATATACTTTTAGTGGGCTTTTCAGCAATGCATTTTATTTTACTTTCAACTGGCAGTGTTGTCTGGGTTTAGCATTTAGCGTGGGCGTTTGTACAATAAATATTATGCAGCCTTTTAAGCCTCTTCAATCCCTCTTCTGATATCTAAGGGCGAAATTTTGTTCCTCCAAAATGATGCTCCAACTGATTTGAATCAATGTTTTGTAAGAGATAAGCTTGCCACTGCTTCCGGTTTGTACCAAAAACACGAAGAACACTGCTAGTGGATTCCCGGAGAAGTGGTCTCGTTATTCGAAGTACTGTTTCAAAAAGGGACGGGGCTTATCGAGAAGAAAAAAAAACATTAAAAAAAGTTAATTCCAAGAATTAATTAATTTTTTTGTTGAATATCTGGATGTTCATTAACATTTTCTTACTGTTTATTAAAATGATATTGTGCACACTTCCGGGGAAATATGTTTCATAAGCAGTGACATAGCTCAGGTAAATGCCTACGCACTGAATGCATCCGTGATTCGCCAAGCTGTAGCCATCCATGTCCAGAAGAGATACCCATTGTGTAACCAGTTTCCCTTGCTTTTGTAAAGCTCGTACCTTTCCAGTGACTTCATCAAGTGCTTTGTATAAATATCTGGTGAGTCGGGGACCACGAGATGTAAGGACAGCTCGGCGAATATCCCACTCTCCAAATCGTAATGTGGCAACTGTAGTGGAAAATAAATATATAGGCTAGGCTTACTAATGAATGACTTTTAAAATGTCAGATTATATTTATCGGCTTACTAGGTCGGCCTTCCTTGTCAAAAGTGTCAACAAAGTAAGGGTAATCTTCTTGCATGTCAGACCAGTCTTCTTGATGGATCGTTGACATGTTGTTTGCTTTCCTCCATTTTAGGTTCTTTAAAATAATAATCACGAAATTATTTGGATTTTCCTGGAACGGAAAGCACAACTTGATTAAAAAAATATTGTTCAAAATGAATGAACCTCTAATAACATGGATTTGGCATCTACTGCGTTGAAATGTTTCGCTGAAATAAAAGTAAAAAGAAGAACATATTGAACAAGAGTTTATTGATATGTTTTGCAAGATTTTTTTGAATTTAAAAACTACCTCGGAGCCATCGGACTAGATAAATATCTTCCCTCATGTAAGCCTCCGGCAAAATATGGATGACTTCTGTCCTGAACTAATTTTATAACGTTATGTGCAACTCATATCTTAAACATAGATTTGATTGGTCTCTGGGATTAAATGCCAAGAATGCAAGATCTCGACAAAAAGGAAAATGGAAAATATCTAATCTTGGAATTTGTGGTTTAATAAATACCTTATCTAGCGCCGATTTCTCGTCTCGGGTAAGCGACAAGTCCTGTTCTACAGATAAACTGTGTACGCCTTGTAAAATAATTGAACTTGTCACAAGAACAACGAATACAGATAAATGTAAATTACATTCGGGAAGACATTCCTTTAATTTACAGAAAGGACTTTGCCACATTTTGATTTTTTTTACAAATTTGGGGTGAAGTGTAACAAAAAAGTAAAAAATGTCGGATTTTTCAAAGCTACCCGAACGGAACGATACAACTTTCTATTGGAACGTGCTTGCTCAGTGTTTGCTGGTAAATATGCAGATGTTCTTTTAATGCTTTTACGATTTAAGATGTTTTACAGTGAAAAGGACTATCACAATATTTTCCATCTATGAAGAATGACTTGAATTCGATACAAGCTTGCACGAACAAGTGTGAAGCAGAATAACAATAGATATGACATAAACAACTTAAAACCTCGACATTATTCATTACATCAATTCCTTATGATGAGCTGCTTTTAATTCATACTGCGCACAACTAAATAAATAGCTTAAATCAACACAGATATACATGTATGCAATCATATATTATATTTAGTTGAACTAGTCTTCTTGTCCAATTTTCTCATACATCACCTACGTAGTGCGTACAAATAAACAAAGCTATTCAGCCCAAGTCAATTGCACGAAATGCATTCATTGTTTTTTTGAGTCTTTGCTCATCAGTCATCTTGATATTCCACCAAGCAATTATATACCATTCAGTAAGAAAAATCAGAAAAGTCGTAAATGTACATTCATATTATTTACTAAAAGCAAATGAAAAACCTAGATCATACTTGTAGAAGGAATACCAGTTAAAATAATTGCTTTCGATTTCTATCATATTTGTACAGCGAGCAATGGTAGACGTAGTAGATTATATTCAAGATAAAAGGCAATGTGTACGTTTGATGTTCTTGATGTAATGAAACTTCTCATATTCCTGTCATCATTCATTATTAGTTAGTACCCATTTTATAGTTTTGCGTGATGGGAATTTTAAGGTGGAACATTACACGAAGGAATGTGTGTGTATGTGCTTTATAAGGAAGTATATGGGGGTTTTCATTTATTTTTGTAACTTCTTGTTTGATGAGAAATATATGCATGTACACATGTATTTCTGTTGCAAAATATAAGCTTTTAAGTTCTTGGGATGTACATCTAAAGTATATGTATTATGTCGAATTTTGAGTTTCGACTTGAGATGTGATCTGGGTGTTTGGAAATAGACATTTAAAGCGAACATACTCCAGGGAACTTGAACTATTTTGATAAAAAAATGAACTTAAAAATTCGATCGGAATTTGAAATACTCTTTTGCTTTTTGGTTGAATGAAAATGATGAAAAAAAATATACATATCATGTCCCATGAAATTGGCCAAATTACTTTTCAATTTAATGGGCAATGGCATTCGTTTCCTTTCATCTTCCATTTTACTTATAGCTTCCCCTCATGCATGCATTTTTTACTCAATAGAATACCCATTTTCTAACTTCGTCGTTTCATTACATTGCATTGCAGAAATTGCTTTTTACGGCAGTGGCTATACTATGTGACATGGCATGTATTTTTTTGTGATCTGAGAGTGATTTGGAATCCTTGAACTCAATCAGAAGATCAAAAAGTGATGTGCTTTAATAGAGTATACAATCATTGAACCAGAATCCCGACCCTCAGCTCCCGTATCCCGAAATTACATACTTAAAATTGCATCCATTAATATTTTGTGTGGGTGGAGGTGGAGCAATAAGTAAAAGTCAGCTCTCAGAGGTATGGGTAATGATGTCGTATTTATCTTTTTCTTGTGGTTGGCTCTGTCTGGCTACTATGTGGTTTATTACTATTATCCAGCTACGGATCTCATTATCACGATGATGATCATGATCACATTACAGAACGGAACTCATTTCTTTTCCAGCCAACCACAATCGCAATCTCAGATTGCCATATTTTTTTACGTCTGTTTCACCTTACAGCAACACTCGCCTTGTGTGACTTCAGCAGAAAAGGGAAATGACACTGATAAAGTCAAAAGACACATTTTGCAACATTAACAGTTAATCCGGTACCGGTATCATAAAAACCACACGGGAAGAAGGTAGGAATACTGTTTCTGCAAAAGAGAAAATAGGTATTACGGACTAAAGCAAAAAGATCACCGGGCGTTTTTATCATTAGGTCGGGGTTGGTAAGCTCGTCTCTCCATAAATCCGTTTCGCGGTTGCCTTTTGAGATTACTCTGATAGAAGAACACCTGCATGTTATGTTCCAAAAAACTTTCAACTATCGTACAGCACGGTACAGCAACACGGCTAGATATAAAAATTACATGATATGATAAGTTCTGATAAGTTTTTGTTTTAATGCCTTAACATAGCGTATATTTTACTTGATATTATTCTTAATTTCTATATGTTATAGCATGATTCAAACAATCAATTAATGATCAACACTAAATAATCACTTTCAACCAATTGTTTTATTCAAAATAGACGGAAAGGCTGAGCTTCACATGACAATACATCCGTACACACATTTCTTAAATATTTTGATCTCAGCATCCAAAAGTTTTGTTGAACAATCGATTTTTATTGCCACTTCCACTACAGCAGTCCCATGTAACAGCTCTGACTTCCGACGGAGAGAAAGGTATTCTTCCCTTTAACGCTCCTCTAGTTCCCGCGACCAGTTTCCTATATTCTCTTTGCTGTCTACGTAATTCCCTCACTAGACGTTTTCTTTCCACAGGATTATCCCCGCAAAGAATGACCTTCATTTGGATACCTTCGCAGAATCCCCCTCCCCTGGGCTTGCAACAGGGAGATGCAGGAACGAGACAAGGAGAATTCAATTTATCCCAACCGCAAGTGTTCACACATTCCGCAACCCTTTCCGCTTCTTCTTCATGATTATGTTCTTCTGTAGCAATGTAAATTTGCCTGGGTGGGGCATACTGTTCAGGGTGGCGTAGACGAGAGACACATTCACAAGGAGGGGGCTGCTCCCAAATACTGAATGCAAAGTCACCCCAGGGGGATGACGGTCCACGGGGGATGCAATCAAAGAGCCAGCCATTGTTATCAGCTATGAATTGTGTTGGTTCACAACGGTCTGGGAGGCACATTGCGTGAACTCCGTAGGGATGGCATGGTGTATTGTTAAAGGGCGAGTAGTTCAGCAGTTTGATAGGCTTAAAGGGTTCCGAGTACTGCGGACAAATGATTTTAAAAACAATGAATAATTTAAACATATTTTTTCAGTATAAAATTGAGAGCATATATGAGTTTGACCTGGTGGTTAACTTAGCTTACCTGAGATGCATTGTAATGATGAGACATTTTGGACTAGCTAAATTCTAAGTTGAAGTTAACACTTTCGAATTTAGACAGATGGGAATACAATTAAAAAATTTGTTTCACAGTTTTGTGTGAATGCTGGTTGTTTAATTTTGAATAGTGTAACTTTATCAGATTTAAAAAAATTGGTCGAAATTTAAAAAATTGAGGGTTATTTTGGTTTTGAGAACGAGCCGAACAACACGTAAGCTTTATTCCCCGAAAAATGTTGGAGTTTCAGTGGAAACGAAATCTAAATCATATAGAAAAGCCCCCTTTTTGTACAGACGAGGATGGGTGGATTATGGAAGTCCAAAAGCGAGATGGAGTGGCGATATTGATATGCAATGCTTTATCTTTTTCAATTAGGTATGTATGTACATAAAATTTTGCAACAATACAGTATTGGTCATGTTATGTTAATAATTATGTCGACTATTCTTTAACTGATATTCATAAATAGAAACTTTATTGATTTTATTCTTTCACTTTACTGACTGTGGTTTTTCAAAGTATTGTATTTTCAATTTAAAACTTCAAAATATTAATCTCTTGTGTTTGTACTTGTAGGCCTTCCAGGTTTGTCCAAATTAGTCCCTTGTATTTATAACGGAATGCAAACCAGCAAATGAGTCTCGATCCTTGCTTTGGCTATTCGCATTTTCATCCTTTTCTTCTCGTCGATTTTCCCCTTTTCTATGAGCATCAGCCACTTGACCTTGGGGCAACCCAAAAAGCAAAACCGCTGATAATCCTGCATAAGCCATTCCAAATGTATACAAGAGCAAGGTTAAAACGGTGTAAACAACGTCAGGGTAGACGGAAGGGTAAGCATATCTGAGTATTGCAGCGACGACTATAGCTAGTGTCAAGAATGCAGGTATCCATCGGGATGCGAAGTCTGGCACACAATAGAAAGTGGATATGATCAGTAGAGCAGAGACAACTGCGATGAAAATTAGAGCTTCGTTTGACACCAACAACACTCCAAGTGATGCCGGAGGAACCTCGGGTGCTGGCGAACCAAACATGATGGATTTAAAGTATGAAAGAGTTCCCGACATTTTAGATCTAATTTTCGATACAGTGGATCGATAAGAATATAAAAAAAAGGATATTTTCAAGTGTCTGCTCTTCGAGTAGTATTGATTGATTTTTTTAATCTCCAAAAATTAATAATTAATTTGGTATGTGAATAAACTTTTAATTTGGTCTTCATAACCAGTCACCAAGGAAAGTACAAGTCGAGGGGCAAACTGCCTATATTTTTTAAACTGCTTCATTTACCGTGTTTTTTAAGCCAATTCATCAGTCTATTTTCTCCTAACTTGTGTATTTGAACACGCAGCCTATCTAAAATGAATTATGTCAGACGAATAAGACGGTCTGAAGATATTGTTTGGGATCCATCCAGACGAAACCAAACTTTAGATAATGGACGTGTTCTTGAGTTTGTGGACGCTGACTTGGAAGAAAAGAAAGTTCCCGATAAAAAGCAGCGAAAAGGAAGTGAAGAAAGTAAGGTCCTCTCAGAGCATGGTAGCCGAGCTACAGGACATAGAAAACCTTCTAACGCTGGTTCTGTACAGACAAATCGTAGCCGCAGAAGCCATAATAGACGTTACAGTGGTGGCGGCGACAATACATCGCTGGCAGTAGAATGGTACGCAACAGGATGGAACCGAGTCGTTGGATTTGACCTGGAACTGTGGTGGAGGCGAAGTGATATGCAACACCGGCTTAATGCTGGACTGATAGCATTATTTCTCATAATTTTTCTCCTTCACTTGCTATTCGGCATGTGGCTCACTTGGAGCCACTTCACCAAACCTATTCGAAGTCCATATATTTGTGACAACCCCACGTGTCAAAAAGCATCCCAGTGGTTCACATCCACAATGAACACTTCCGTCGACCCTTGTGACAATTTTTATGAGTTTGTGTGCGGCAATTATCACCATGAGATGAACCAGGAAGGGA
Source organism: Entomobrya nicoleti (assembly GCA_034695465.1). Taxonomy (NCBI): domain Eukaryota; kingdom Metazoa; phylum Arthropoda; class Collembola; order Entomobryomorpha; family Entomobryidae; genus Entomobrya; species Entomobrya nicoleti. The sequence continues at coordinate 4,679 of JAQFZG010003140.1, read as the reverse complement.
GTCAGTTTGAAACATTGATTAAATCACCTGCAATGGCTATTGAGTTTGGGGAAAACTCCATCCTCGCGAAAATTTTAATAAACTATCGTAATGATCCTCAATATGATCAACCTATTCGTTATTATCAAGCTTGCCTTAATGCACGTACGTTTCCTTAAAAAGATTCAATTTTTAAAAAAGATAAAAAAAATATGTAATAAATTTTATTTTAAAAAAATAACTCAAAATTTACAGCCACGCGGAAAGAATTTGGACTGGAAGCACTTCTTGAAGCAATCCAGTTTGTTTTTGGAACAAGGGACTTTTCAGAGTTCGAAAACACTGCTTTGTCAATGGAGGAGATCGGTAGCCGTATGCTGAAAGTGGCAGGCCACGCGTCCTACATCAATATGGCCTTTTATACCTATCCCTTCATTCAGATCGTTCGTCCCACGGAGTTCGCTGTAAATATTTTTTATACTAATGTAGACGAAAACAATAACACTTGGGCGAACCATGAATTGGTCCACAGTATTTTAAGGGGTCTTCTTCCATTGCTAAACACGGAAGATCCACAATTGGATGAAGACTTTGAGTTTGGCATCACTGTCACGTCCCGGTTTTTACACGAGATGTGGGAAAGACTCCACGAGTTGCAGTTTCCCAAAGACTTTGATGAGATGAATTCAAACTCAGAATTTAAAGCTCGGGTGGGCGACCTTATACAAGCTGGATTTTGCCCACTAATGGGCATCCAATTGGACATAGACAAAGTTTTAAGTCTTTTCCTTCGAGAAGAGTTCAAAATGAAGTACATAGATCTCATGGCACTTAAATACTATGGAGCGCTAAAAGAATGTTTTGCACAACCCCCTTCTTCTTTCGGACCAAAATTGCAGGATGGCAGTGTTCTTAAATTCGTGTACCCCAAATCAGCGTTTGGTATTGAATGATCATATAATCTGTAATAATATAGCATATTAGAAAATAATTAATCAGAAATATATTCAAACATGTTTGCAGTGTCGATGTGGCTGATAGAGCTATTTTGGGACTACCTAGAAGCAGCGGACACGAAACAAATTTTAATTGACTGGAACATGACAACTGGAGCATTACCTTACAATCATTTAATTAAAGTAACTTCTGAATTTGTTGAGAATGATCAAGAGTTTCAATGCCTTTTAGCCATGTACAGAAATCTCGGCTACATGCCTTCCATTCGCTATCTCACCACTGTCACCGATAATCCAGCAGAGTATATCGGCAAAGTTGAGGACGACATACAATTTTTGTTTAAAGAATTCTCTGGAATATTTCAAAGAGTTCCCCGTACAGAAGACGCCACAGTGCCAATACACCTTGCAAATATCATCTTTGCACGGGGACTACACGTCGATGTTGCATTGCCACTTGTAAGCGGAATACTAGATAATTCATCAGTGGCAGACCGCTTGCTTTTTACGGACAATCATTTAAAAAATTCAATAATTGGCACAATGTATACTGTGGAGAAAGCTCGTCAAAACTGGATTGGCTCTACTGATACTGAGCCGACGATGAAATGGTGGGGTTCGGGAACTCCAAGTAAAATTCGGGATGAATTACTGGATTTACGTGAGCCCATGTTTATCCCAGCCGAGTTTGCTGAAGTCAAGCAAACAGGTCATGGAAAAGGACAGTGGATAAAATTTCTTGGAAGGAAACATTCCAACTACATTTTATATCCATTGTCGCTCATCACTGAGCCTCATGTATTGGAAACAATGTAACAAGCTCATAAATACATTTAACTTTACATTTTAAACCTCAAAAATTCATTTAATATGGGTTACCTCTAAATTATTTGTCTGTTTTTCAAGGGCACTATATCATGCTGGATTTGTAAATAAAATACTCCGCTCTTTCCTATCGGTTATTGAACATCCTTTTTTTGACGAAAGATACAGTTCGTGATTACACTTAAAACTAATAGTTAATCTCCCGTTAATTTTTTTAAAGTTTGAAACACATTTTTCGATTTTTTTTTCTGCAGCTTCCTTGGAAGAAGAAGATTTTTATTGGGATGGAACTCCAGAGAAAGACAACGGGGCGGATCGAGAGTGTTATGTTCTTTACAACGATATTCCCGAACCACCCCCGGAGCTATTATATGGCTACAATTTGACTAAATATGACGTGTGGAACTTTACATGGGACTCAGAGCCAAATTTTTTTGGTTTGTTGGCGTTAAAGGAGGGTTTGAAATTGTTTCGCCGACAGAGAACGCTGCTAGCCAGCCTTCCCTTCAACCATACATGGAACGAAAGGGAACAAATCATGAGAACAAGAAAGTTCTTGCCGGGATCTATGTCAAAATATACAGAGGAGCAGTTATACTTTATGACATATGTCAGGGTATGTACAAAAATGTATCTAATATCGCAAGGCTTAAATACACCAATCGTAAAATCAATCAAACCATTTTGCAGCAAGCGTGTCGGGGAAGCCATAAAACACACAATGATACTTATAGGCTGGAGAGGTGGCACTTGGAAACAGAAATTCTGTATATTTTGATGCAGATGGAGGAATTCTCCACAGCTTGGAACTGTAAAAAGGAATCTTTTATGAACAATTTAGGAAAACCAAGGTGCATACGATGGATTCCAGACCCCACACCCACTTGATGATCTGAATTTGAGTAGAAACACAAAATCACAGTCGATTGTTTGCTTAATTTTATCAATTCTTACAAATAAATTATATTTTGATTTGCTTTATCATATCATAAAGGTGAATTCGTAATTGTGAAAAAAATCGTTTCGCTTTAAGAATGATTGCTAGAAACACTAAATCCTGGTTGCTTTTTCAATATCCGGTCTGTCAGATTTAGATGCTTTTCTTTTAGTAAACTCAAATTCACATGCGAGGAATTCCAATTTTGATAAGAAAATTTAATACCTTAATCAAGCTCCTCGACTCCTCATCCAATTTAAGAAGCAAGAGAAACTTTTCATCTGAAAAATCCATTTTGACAGAAATTTTCACATGGGAGTTCTTTCCCCAAGATGGAAATGATATCACGCTCGCTCATCTTTGCAACTTGTTCGATTATGTGATCAAGGTGGTTGGGGAAATGATGTAGGATTACATGCATGATCTCCATCCACCCAAGTTCGTCCCATTTTCTCTGATTCATTCTGATTGTCTGCTCACACGATGATCTGATCCAAATTGGAAATAAGCTACACACACACCACACAGTTCTCTCGCTATCTGGGCTGATTTTTTTTTCGTATTCACGTGTGGACTTTGGGATGTTGAATCCAAACTATAAATAAGGATTACATTGTAATTTCCCGTGTACATTCCACTTACTTTTTTATCTCACCATTTTCCCGAAACAGCAGAGCAGAAGTATAATTTTCATGGTAAATGTGTGCTGCAAAGTCTAGTAACAACATTGCATGGGATATGGCAAATGAACTTGTTTGAAATCGTCTGTTACTCTTATGACATGCGAGGAACGTGACGGCACGCTCTTCTAAGTAAGATCATATAAAGCCTAGCAAACTCCAAACAATAATCAGACTCAGACTCCTGGTTTAGATTTGATGTTCTCGTGATGTTCTGTTGGTGTTACTTTCATCGACAACGTTGAGCACTCAATAATTGAACGATCGTACTCACCGGATCTAAATCCCCGGAAATTGTAAGCTTTATTGGCACAATCTTCTTTTCACATCGACTCTTTTGGGACTGCCTGCCATCCTGCCACTTTTACAATTTTCTACTTTACACTTCCATGATCCCCCGTCTGCCCCACTTTAAGCTTTGTTGGCTCATAGCGCTTCCCGTGCTTCCCTTTATTTCCAATTGCACCTTGTCATCATGCTCATGTCACAAACACTTTCAAATTTTTTCTGTGTCTGTAGATCATTATCTTGATTGTGCATACCCTCGGGGATTTCCTATCCGCCGAACAGAATGGAAAATAATTGGCTCTTCCTTTCCACACACAACATTTGGAGATAAAGACTAGTTCCTGGAATTGGTTCCAACAACATGACATAAAAACTATCCCTGTTTCCAATTTCAGGTATTATATTCCTATTCCACGAAATTGAAAATTGCAACACATCAAGCACTATGTTTATATGTAGCATATTATACTGTGTTTAAAGTAAACTATGTTCCAACATGCATTCGCTGGAGTTCCGTTACAAAACCTGTACTTCAAAAATTTCCAGTAGACAACGCCACGTGTTTTGATGCTTACGCTAATCAAGTTTTGTAGAGAGCACCAAGGTAAATTATTATATTCAACAAGCCTGTGTAATTTATCCCCAAAAATTATCTGGAAACAATGATGCAACGTGCAATTATGGGCAATTATAATCATCAATCATCTATCATTATTTTTGCAAGACTGCAATTTTCGAACAACCCCGAACGTTTAACTAAGTAATGTTTTGCTAATGCGCCATTTGGTATGGAAAAAATGGATCATGTGTCGAATTACAAAATCGACATTTCTCATTTTGCTGTGCATTCACAAAATGGTCAGCATGTAACGGAAATGTTTAGGGTGCTCTATTTTCAATGCATGATTTATTATAAATCGCCGAAAAAAGAGCATACAAAAATTACCAGACAAAATAGATTATAGAAACTGCACAAACAGATAACATGGAAGGAAACCCGGATAAGTCACATCA
>JAQFZG010003139.1:0-14365 GCA_034695465.1 Entomobrya nicoleti | reverse complement strand
AGGACAACTACTCGTAGATCGGGATCGTCAGCTAGGGCTCTAATGAACACGTTTACTTTTATGATTGTGTTTGTTATGCTTATTGTCAATTGGTAATTTATATATTTGAGTTAAAGCAATAAAATGAAAAAAATATAATGTAGTAATGACGATATTTAGTACGCTATGTTATTTACGATTTAATGGTTTTTTCATGCATGTATATGGCAAAGCCAAGCTTTTATAATGAACAAAGAAATGTGTAAACAGAACAGCATCAGCATAATACACACAATATCCTAATGCATTACAAATACATGGAAAGAACATCACCTAAGCTTGTACAGAGAAAACAAAACATGTGTGTTTTTGACATATTTCCTGGCTTGCACATGTTTAAATCAAGTTAAACGAAAAGAAATACTTTTTAATTAATTCCTGGAATGAAAGTATTCACATAAATAAACAATTGATTTTGTTGAAGCAACCATTCAGCGGTGTACTCAGCTGTAAAGTTAAAGTAAATTACAAAGTTAAGTTAAGTTAAGACTTAAGAGAATCAGGTTAATAGTTCGAATGCTTATTTATCTTCAAATAAAATATCGATATTAAATAAACAATTTTTGATGGGTAATTCATTTGATATTTTTTTAATTAGACTGATTACGGTTATACCTGCTTGGGAAAATGGAGAAATTAAATGAAAAAGTAATTAAAGTGGAAAGACCAGATAGTTGTCAAGACGATCAGCTGATAGTAATCAAAAGAGAAAAAGCCGAGTTATCAAAATCTTCTCCATCTCAAAACACTGACACCACAGCAGTGAAAATAGAACATGGTCAACCTCAATTCAATTCTGAGCCACCAATCCAAAATAATTTAATAGACGACGTCTTAGAAGATATATCAAGTGACGAGGAAAATGATAAGTTAGAAGATATCAGTGATGACGACGAGGATGATAATTTTAAGGAGGCTTCCATTTCCAAAGACAGTCCATCAAAATCTTCCACAAAAGACGAAACTGATAACAATGTGAACATTGCCTCCTTGCCAAATGGTTATTATAATCCCTTAACGAGAAACCAAGAGGACCTTCAATATTTAATTACCCAATTAAAAAAAGATCCAAAAATGAACGCTTGTTCATATTGCTGGAGAATTGGTCATTTAAAAGTGAAATGTAACGACAAATTATGGTATGGTGAGCTGAATAAAAAATGTTCCATTTGGGTGAAAGGTTGTTCGAAACGAAAGCAAGTTTATTACGAAATGAAGCCAGAAGCCCTGGAAAAGGAAATCGAGAGGAAGAAAATGAAACAGAAGAGAAATAAGATGAAAAAGAAGTTTGAAGCAACCCAACCAACATCGCATATAGGAGAAGAAAGCCAACTCTCGTTAACTACCCTACCCCCGGGGGATGAATTTGAGGTTGTCGAGGAACTCAAATCGAGTGATGAAGAAGAAGAGGGTGAACAAACTGAAAAATTACCACTGGCAATCTCCAAAGTTACCGATTCCCCTCGAGCTAACGAGAACCTCATGTTAAAAAATGAAGAGGACTTGAATTATTTAATAAGAAGCTTGACGGAGGTACCTTCTCCCTCCAAAAATACTTGCAACTATTGCTGTAGAGCGGGTCATATTAAGAGGGACTGTGATGATAGGAGAATTAGTAGTGGGATTAAATTGTGTCCAATTTGGAAGGAAGGTTTGGGGAAGAGGAGACAAGCTTTTTTGGAATTGAGCGAGGGGGCTACAGAGAGAATTAGGGAAAAGAGAAGGAAAGCTAATCAGAGACATAAAGTTACGAGAAAGGCGAAAAAGTTGAAAAGAATGGAGGTGGAATTGGAACGGAAGTAGATGGAGGAGAAAATAAGGAGGGAAAAATTGGAGGATGAGGAAAAAAGAAGGAAAATTGAAGCGGCGGAAATGCATCTTGAAATTGTTAATGAGTTGTTGGAGTAAAATTATTTAAATACTTGGTAATAATTTATTTAGTGAAAAAGTAGATTATGTGGAAGCTACTGATTATGAAATTTTAGGCTTTAATATTTTTTTAAGAAATGTTCAAAAAAAAATTCTTGTCGTATCATTTTAAATTGGAATTATATATCTATAATTGCATGGTTACTTGGTTACCAATATATTTATAAATAAATTTGATTACTTTCATGAAAAAATGTGTGTATTTTTTTTAACCTCGTTTTTTGGAAAGCTTATTCATCAATATTTGTCGAGCACGTTTATAGTTCAACAAGATTGATAACGTTTAACTTCCTAAAAATTACACTTAAATCTTAACAGGGAAAACATACTTTAGGAAACCGGCATTTGTCCAAATATACCATTCAGTAATTCAATTTAGTCGATTGATATTCAGCAAATCTTTAGACCTCATAACATTAGTTTAGAAAATTCCTACCGGTTAAATGGTGTATTTGCATTTGGATATAAATATTTAATTTTATAGTCAACACATATTTAATACAACAGTGAAAGCACGACTTTGCCAGATTGAATACATTTTTGTGGTTTAGTAACCCATTACAAACGATACATTTACCTAAATCCCACGCAGTTACCATAATTATTTTTCATGATAACTTACCAAATTGCCTAGTACACAGACTAACGAAACCTTTTCAAGTTCGGATTTTTCCATCAAACGCTATTTAGTCCACGTCAGTATTGCTAAGTAAATTTTCAACACCTAAACATACTAAAAACTTACTTGCATGAATATATATGCAACTCCATTAATTTCGATAATGGGCTTTACATAAAACTAAGTCAATTTAACACGTGATGTTTTTTTTGCTTTAGAAGTGTCAGCATTTGTATGTAACAATCTCATCTTTTGGGTTAAAGCTTAACAAATCCATAAAAAAATATAAAATTACAAAAAGGCTCAAAAATAATCTTAACTTAAGAAAAGGTAAATTGTAATTGTAACTGTAAGGGCACATTTATGTCAAGTGTAGGCGTGAGAAATTTTGTCACGTAACTTAAGTTACTGGATCCCTACTGTTTTACGGTTATTGCTTTGGGACTTAGATTCTTTACAGTCCATTTGATCCTATCGATCTGTTTCAGTTTTCTGTATTGAGTAGTTAGTTGTAAGTCAAGCTTGAGATTTTACTGCTGGATATTTTCCCAGGCCAGTGACCAAGTAATTAAGATAATCGTATGGATGCAGCTGCAACTGCACAATATGTATGCATTTGTTACCTTTACATGTAAGTTCTGTTCTTGTATGTGTGTATGTGTACTGTGCACTCTGCACTGATTCTTGTATGAAACTATAAAAGCGATTGGAGCCTAAATAAAATTATCAGTTCTCTTTTAAAACTCGTCCAGCAATTTTTTCAATTTGATTTCGATGCTACTTATGACATGGTAGCAGAGGATAGTTCCCAAATCGCCCCAAAAGTTTTTATAAAAATTCTCAGTCACTCTATCTCATAACCTAGTACGGCGTACACAAATAGAAGCGAAAGCATTGATACTTAAACGGTAGATTGGCAGTCCAACATCAAAAGCAAAAGAAGTGGTAACCCAACGAGTCCACTGGGGTATTGTGCAAGCTAAAGTGTGTCGTCAGGAGGGGGAGCAACACCGCCGCCACCTCCACCACCTCCACCGCCTGGTGGTGGTGGTGCATCAGGAGGTGGAGGTGCATCAGGAGGTGGTGGTGCTTCAGGAGGTGGAGGTGCATCAGGAGGTGGAGGAGCTGGAGGAACACCGCCTCCGCCACCACCGCCTCCGCCTCCACCACCCGGAGCAGCAGCAGCAGCCGCACCTGTAATAATAAGGAGGATAGAGACAAGCCATGTTGTGAAGCTTGATGATCACAACTACGACAGATGGAGATTGGGAATGGAACTGGTTTTGCAGGCTGGTGACCTGTGGGGAGTAGTAGCAGGAACAGAAGTACGTCATGTAAACAATCCAGACGAGCAAGCAAAGTGGGATAGAAAAGATATTGAGGCTAGAGCAGTGATCATCCCAACTTTATCTGATAACCAGACAAGTCACATATACAGTTGTCGAAATGCAAAAGAGGTTTGGGACAAGTTGAATGATGTCAACTCTGACACATCAACTCTCAACAAACAACATACTTTAACAAAGTTCCTAACTTTCAAGATCGCAGAAGATGCCAATGTTGTTACAGCGTACCTTGAGATGGAACGCTTGAGCCGCAGCCTCAATCAGATGGGGGTACGAGTTGACGAAACAATGGCAGTTACAAATATCGTCAGCAAATTGCCAGACAAGTACCTCCCATTCCAAAAGGCATGGGACTCTGTCCCCAGCGCCAACCAGACAATGACCAACCTTCTTTCACGACTTCGTAAGGAAGAGTTGGAGCGGAAACAAACTGCAGCCAGCAGCAGCAACCGTGAAAAGGAAATTGACAAGAAGTCTGCCGCTTTTGCTGCCAATGCTAGAAAAAGGGATCACAAACAAGATAGCCCTAAAATTGCTGCTGAAAAGAAGAAAACAGAGTGTCACAAATGTGGATTTCGTGGGCACTGGGCCAAAGAGTGCTACACCCCACGACATAAGTGGAAGCCAAGAAAGACCGACCAGAATGACAGTGCATCAACAAGCCAACATGGCAGATTCCAGAAACAAGAAAATGATCAGGGAGCTCAAAATTCCAACTTCCGTTATTCTAGACCAAATCACCAAATAAGCACTCAGCAGAATCGCCATCAGAGTGATCAACAAAATGAAAACAGACAGCAAAACTCTCAGAGAAACACCCGTGCATGTGTAGCTGGCAGTGAAAGTGATACTCTTAGCTCTATCTGGTATAGCGACAGTGGAGCTACCAATCATATCAGTGGGAGAAAAGACTGGTTTGTGGACTACGTTCCGTTTGATCGTGCACAACCTGTGTATTTAACAGACAAAAGTGGTATTAGTGCACTTGGTTTAGGAACAGTGAAAGTGAAAGCCCGCGTTAATGACGAGTGGAATGAACGACTTATAAGTGATGTGTTGTACATACCAAACACAGTGAATTTGTTCTCTGAGACAGTGATGGCCCAGAAAGGCTATAAGATTATTCGCGATCGAGAAAAGACAGTATTTTATGAAGATGGCCACATTCAAGGACCAGAAGCTCATTATTCCGACGGTATGTACGTAATGCAGTTTAAGGCAGTACAACCGAATTATTCAGCATTTCTCACACTTGCAGAAATTGCTCACCTTTGGCACGACCGATTGGGTCATGAAAACATGGAATATATTGAACAAAGCGTGAAAAGAGGAGCAGTCATCGGAATCAGCCCAGACGAGATTTCTAAAGATGTGTTTTGTGCAATATGCCAGTTGACAAAACACGCTAGAAAGCCTTTTCCGGCAATAAAAGACAGGACCGAGTATAAGCTTGGTGAACGGATTCATGCTGACTTGAGTGGGAAAATGCCACATCCTTCTTTAGGAGGAGCTTACTACTTCTTGCTGATGAAAGACGATTTCTCAGGATTCAGAGCTGTTTATTTTCTTAGAAGAAAGAGTGAGACTGCTACACACGTCATTGACTTCATCAAGTTGATGGAAAACCAAACTGGAAATTCAGTCAAGTTCTTCATAAGTGACAATGGAACTGAGTTTTGTTGTGCTGAGTTGCGTGAATATTTCATAGACCAAGGAATAATTCATCAAACATCAGCTGCTTACTGCCCGCAAAGGAACGGAAGAATAGAGAGGGAAATGCGGACAATGAAGGAATCAGCTAGAGCAATGCTGAAGAAGTATAATTCACCAGAATTCTTATGGGCAGAAGCTGTGGCTACAGCAGTGTACATACACAACAGGCTCCTTGACAAACAAAGTCCGCAATTCAAGACAGTATATGAGTGGGTTTTCAACCGAAAGCCTAATCTACAGCATGTACGAAGTTTTGGCTGTGCAGCATTCGCTCATGTGTATGAACCCCAAAGAAGAGTGTGGGATGATAATGGTTATGAATGTACACATGTTGGCTACGACAGCTATTCACAAAAGTACAGAGTGTATGTTAGTGGAGAGAAAAATATACGCATTGCGCGTAAGTTGACCTTTCGTGAGAACATGAGTGACAAAACTGTTCACATTCAAGCAATACTTCCTGAAAGTGTCGATGAACATGATCATGATAATGACGAGAACGATATGGATGCTGCTAATTACAATGAAGCTGCTTCTGGAGATGAGGAGCTTAACGGAGATCCATCCGACGATAGTGAGGAGGAGGACTTTTACTCAAGCAATCAAAATGGACAACAGCAGCATGATGATGATGATAGCTCAAACGCAGAAGACCAATCTGTACATGAAACTGAGGGGTACGCATCACCACCAAAAGTTCACCCGAACCCATCACGAGCTCCGTCATCTGAAACAATGAGAATCGTTGTTCCTACATCAGAAGGACCTTTTACTGCCACGATTCCAAGACAAGGGAAAACCAAAATAATTATCCCTTCCGACCGTGTTCTTCGTGACTGAACAAAAATTCATAAGCCAGATCGCTACCAAGCTCATGCAGCTACATTTAGTGGAGTTGAACCCACAACTTTTACTGAGGCAATAAATTCACCTTTAGCAGAAAAATGGATAGAGGCAATGGAGAGTGAAATGAATAGTCACCAGAAAAACGAAACTTGGGAAATCGTACAGAAACCCGAAAAGGCCAGACTGCTTGACTGCAGGTGGATTTACAAAGTTAAGTGCAGACCAGACGGGTCAATTGACAAGTTCAAAGTACGTTTGGTTATAAAAGGATACAAACAGAAATATGGTATTGACTATACCGAAACTTTCAGTTCAGTGTGCAGATATGAGTCTATTCGACTCCTACTGGCTATAGCGGCAGCGAAGGGATATGAAATCAAGCAGTTTGATGTTAAAACAGCCTTCTTATATGGAAAGCTTAGTGAAGTGGTTTACATGAACCAGCCAGAAGGATTTTCGGATTATAATAACAGTAAGGTCTGTTTGTTAAAGAAGTCATTATACGGCTTAAAACAATCCCCTCGCGTTTGGAACAACACGTTTACTGATTTCCTCAAAAAGTTCAATCTTCAGCCAACTGCCAGTGACCCTTCAGTGTTCGTCGGGCACACAATGGGATCTACTGTGTATTTGGCTCTTTATGTTGATGATGGACTGGTGATTGCAGAAAACATGGAAGTTATAAATTCTGTGTTACAGCACATTAAAGATGAATTTGAGATACAGATCTCTGACGTCGAAGTTTTTGTGGGTCTACAAATTGACCGTGATCCTGACACAAAGGAGATCTTTGTTTCTCAGGAAGGGTACATCAACACCCTTCGTGAGAAGTTCAACATGGAAGACTGTAATAGTACAAGTGTTCCGATGCAACCTAACACGGATCTTGTTCCTGAAGAACCATGCGATGAAACTCTACCTTTTATGAGCCTTGTTGGGTCATAAATTTTTATCTCCAAGTGCAGTCAACCTGACATTTCATTTGCTGTATCTCGGCTTTCTCAGTTTATGAATCGTTACGGACTTACTCACTGGAAAGCTGCAAAACAAGTGCTTCGGTACTTGAAGGGGACAAAAAGGGTCGGGATAAAGTATACACGATCACATCTTGTCGTTTTGACGGGATACAGTGACTCTGACTTTGCAGGTTGCAAAGTAACAAGAAAGTCAACACGTGGGTTTGCTTTCTTGCTTAACGGCTCGGTTATTACATGGGCGAGTCATAAACAAACAACAACCGCATTAAGCTCAACTGAAGCGGAATATATTGCTCTGGCTGCCGGTGCAATGGAAGCTGTTTGGCTGTTATACTATTTGGAGGAGCTCGGTTTTCAACAAGAAGGACCTACTCAAATGTTCGTGGATAACCAATCAGCAATAAGGATCGTGATGAACCCAGAGTTCCATTCACGTACCAAGGCATGGGATGTGAAATATCACAAGACTCGTGAACTACAGGACAACGGGATTATATGTGTAAACTATGTCCCTTCTGAAGCACAGCTCGCAGATGGGCTCACAAAGCCCCTTCTTAAATCCAAGCATGAAGGAATGAAGAGAGGGCTGGGACTCGTGGAAAACGCTGTGGGAGATGAAAATGAGCAACCCAAGAAGAGACAAAAGATTGAGGTTGAGCAACCCATTTCTGTGGTTGCTTCTGGATCTACAAAGAAAACGGCTAGGATGAATGCCATGCAACGCTCTGAAAGCGAAAATGAACACGCCGTTGCAAAGAAGAGGTACAAGATAATGGTCACACAACCTCTCAGCTGTTTTATGATGCCGTATTGGATGACAATGCTCTGCATTATTTCGATGATGAGCTCTTCTGTATCTGGAACAATAACACAGAACGCAGCTCCTGTTCTTTGGAGACCTAGCACTGTCCCCATTACAACCGGTCATTACCAAACCAGTCTTCTGGTGAAATTGGAGAGCCCATGCACCGTGTTAACAAGTGACATCATTCACAAAGACCTTGTGAACATGACGAAAAAGAGATGCGATGAGCTATACAATACTATCTTTCTAAACGAACTGGAAAAAATGTGTGCACGGCCCCTTTTCTCTGATGTGCTCAGTCGTCCTTACCGAGCATTAATTTTCATACCTTTTGCGGTAATGGGCATCATCGCTGCAGTATCGGCTGTCATCGTTGGAATTGGAGCTGCTGGTTTCGGTATGGCAATCAACAATCATATTCGTATTGACAATATGAAGGAAGTTCAGCAACAACAACAGATGATGTTCAAGGAGCTCGAAGAGGCAGTGAAACGGAACTCTGAGCGCATTACAAACCTCACCAAGAATTTTAATGAAGCGGTTCGCAACATGCAGATTTTGCAAGAAGATCATGATGAGCTGATCAAGAAGGTCAACAGCAACTGCGTATGCAATCTCTCATATTACGAGCCAACTGATGATTGGGAGGGGCCTGGTGCAACAAGCACATAGAGAATGTAAACAAGGAAAGATCTCCCCCCAATTGATGGATTTTCTTAACTTCAGTATGCCATGTGGTGACAACTGCCCTTTTCACCTCGCTACACCACAAAAGTGTTCACTGAATCATGACCGAACAAAGTTGTTTATGGATTTTTCCGCCCCCATTATCAACGACAACCTGACCCTCGTGGAGGCAGATCCTTTCCTGATGATGCTCAAAAAGGAAAATGAAACCTGTTCTGTTCGGTACACTGGCCCAACAAATGCCATTATATCAACCAAGACAAACGAGAGTTGTGTTTATGGTCTTAACCTTAACCGGCAAATTACTCATGATCTGATCCTCTCTCCAGCAAGTGGGTGCAAAGAGTACAACTTTTCTAAGAAAGGGACCAAGTACTTCTCTGTTGTGTGAATGTAGCAAGACCGAACACAATGACTATACTGATTTCGTTCAAGTAAAGCCCCATCATGGTGTTTACTACATTTACTGTCCGGAAAGTACCATATCCATTTCTGGGAAGACGGAACATTGCCCTGACCACGTGTTTACTCTGCCCATAAATGCCAACTTCCGAATAAATGAGATCGAGTTTGTGGGGACCCACATCGACATCACTCATCAGCAGCAGAATGACCCCCTGTGGACACTGAATACAAACTGGTTCCTCAACCCTTCCGTCAACTGGACATCCTTAATAGTGACGGAGCCCGAGATCAAGCCAATCGTGCATGAACTTCCACCAGAAATTCAACAGTTTCACACCACATCGTGGATTATGTTTGCAGTCATCATATTTTTGTTGGTGATTATCTTTCTGGTGGGATGCTGGCGGCTGTGGAAGCACTCTAAGAGCGTCTCTGTCGTCGCTCAACCATTTGAGCTTGTTGACTTGCCAAACAACAATGCTGCCGCTGTACAATAATGCACTTCCTTTTTATGGTGATGATGGTTTATCTGTTGTTTAGAATTATTTATTTCAGGATGCCAAATTTATTTATTAATTGTCCTAAAATTTGTATGCATGTTTTTTTTGAAATGAATGATTGAAGTACACACTTTTAAAATATTTTTTTTGTTAATTATTGTTTTATTACTATTTTAAATTGTGAAAGACTGAGATTGAGAGAGGGTGTCAGCATTTGTATGTAACAATCTCATCTTTTGGGTTAAAGCTTAACAAATCCATAAAAAAATATAAAATTACAAAAAGGCTCAAAAATAATCTTAACTTAAGAAAAGGTAAATTGTAATTGTAACTGTAAGGGCACATTTATGTCAAGTGTAGGCGTGAGAAATTTTGTCACGTAACTTAAGTTACTGGATCCCTACTGTTTTACGGTTATTGCTTTGGGACTTAGATTCTTTACAGTCCATTTGATCCTATCGATCTGTTTCAGTTTTCTGTATTGAGTAGTTAGTTGTAAGTCAAGCTTGAGATTTTACTGCTGGATATTTTCCCAGGCCAGTGACCAAGTAATTAAGATAATCGTATGGATGCAGCTGCAACTGCACAATATGTATGCATTTGTTACCTTTACATGTAAGTTCTGTTCTTGTATGTGTGTATGTGTACTGTGCACTCTGCACTGATTCTTGTATGAAACTATGAAAGCGATTGGAACCTAAATAAAATTATCAGTTCTCTTTTAAAACTCGTCCAGCAATTTTCTCAATTTGATTTCGATGCTACTTATGACAAGAAGCCAGTTTTATAAACATGGGAGTTCTATTCACGCAGCATTGCACGTGACTAGGACTCGATGTAACCAAAGGAATTAAATCTAAGGTATATATTTGTTAAGAAAGATCTTAATATAATTGTATACATAATGAAGAATGCCTTCGTTCCATGTTAAATGTGTTGGTCACGTTTACCGAACATACTACTTACTTTGATTAAATACTTAATTTCATGACTAAACCTACCGACCAACTTTATGAATGCGGTAACTTACAATTCAGGATGCCTCTACATTTATTAAACTTAACTTGGTAAAGTATTACAAGTGGTTTTACTAAAAGGTTGCAACTTTGCTTCTGGTAAGCTCCATTATTACGAACTTTAAACAAACCGTTTGAAATTTAGGCTACTCAACAAAACAAATATTGTAGGAGTCAAACTCAATTTGTTTAATTTAGTCTTCAAACATTGTAACACTATAACTATAGGCTACTGCCAAACAAGGACAAATTAAACAAATCAACAATTCAACAAAACTGAGTCGTATAATGAGTCAAATCGTGAAATTAATTTGTGTAGGGGTATCAGTTTTACTTCCTCATCAAACTGCAAGCTCAGAGAAAGGTTCCGCTAATTCAAATTCAATTTCTTTAGAAAAGTTAGACGACTTAATAAAGATAACAAGCCATTGTACATTTGTTTCAATCCGTTCGTATTCACAGTCCACATGCAGGATTACCCACGTGGAGTCCTTTTGCAATCAATTCTTACAAACGGTTCAGCAAACCCACGGGTCACTTTCAGTTTAGTTTTTTGCCACTTCTAAAACGTCATTATACGAAATTAGTGTGGGAACACTTTCTTTGGTAAAACGGCACCACCCAAACTGTTACATATGGATACAATACGATATAGTTGACATACCATATGAATTCACCCGTTTTGAACCAAGTGTTTTCATATACTTTTCAAGAATAATTAACCTTACATATCTACATAAAGACGATGGATGGGAAAACCTAGCAGATTGGCTATACGCTATTGAGACTTATTTTTCAAATACCCTGGTACTCATTCATGCTAACCCTAAATCAACAGAGATTTCAATTATGTGTCTTCATTGCAGTACAGAAAAAGCAGTAAGATATCCGGTGAATATAAAACGTTTTGGAAATTCACTTAACCCCAGGCCGGAAAACTTCAATCATCAAATAAACTCAAGAAACTTGCACATGACACCAATGTATATTCCCGAAGCCGCATTGTACAAGTTGCCTGGAAGAAATATCGAAAACGCTTGCTTCCAGTATCCCAAAAGGTTTTTGATTAGTGGAACTCTTTGTTCGATGTACTTGCTTAGTTCACGTTTGAATTTTACAGTTTCTAAACAACTCACCCATTTAGAATATATTATGTTTTATGGGGAAATGTCTGTTACTCCTACGAATTTAGAGTTTATGAAAACTTGGCTATCCTACAGCACAACCCAAGTTGAATTTAGTTTCATGTCTGCCTCAATTCACAGCGAAATCTCATTGAATGACGTTTATTTTGAGCCACTTTCTTTATCTAGCTGGTTGCTAGTAGCAATTAGTGCTATTTTAATTTCCATTGTACTCTCAGCAACAACTATTATAAAGCATTCATCAAATGGTGTTATTAGTAGATTTGTTCATAGCATATTTGTGGTTTTGAAAAACGTGATCGATCAGCCACTAAGTTCTAATGACACCAGAGACACAAGTTTTAAGACAGGCTCGTTGATCCTGTGCATGTGGAGCTTTTGTTGCATGCATCCAAATCATACTTATAAGGCAGCAGTGTTTTCTGGAAGTCATTTTAAGGACAATAGCGGATTTCCCAAAACTACTAACGAGATGATGGAGTCGACGTGGGAAAAAATTACAACTGATGACTTTTTGGAAATTGGTGAAAGATCGAAAACTTGCTGGCTCCATATGGTATTTGATGAAACAGATGGATCAAATAAGTTTACACAATTCACTAGAAATGTGAATTGTAGTACTTCTAATCATAGGAACATTGTTTATTACATTAATGAGTGGTCAAAGTCGTCCAAATTTGCTTTGAGTGGAAACTTTTCTTTAAATCTAAGACAAATTATCAAAGTAAACACAGCAGAAAGCCTGCAGCATTTTAAACTAGGCTTGGATGTGGTTAAATCTAACGTAAAGTTGTCAAAAATTTACCAAATTCCTCAAGCAGTCGCGCCTTTATTTTGGACAACTAATGTTGGAGGCATGGTCTCACGTCTGTTTGCCAGGGATTTAAAATTATTAGCAGAGTCAGGACTATATAACTATTGGGAGGAAAACAGATCAATCAATTTAAAAATAAATGGTATAAAGGTTTATCGAAATCTTTATCAGAATACACAGAGTAATTCAAACGAGTATTCAGAAAAAAATCTCTTGTCCGCATTTTCAAATAGAGAAACTATTTCCCATGAGTATGATCCTATACCAAAAGCAGTATATTTAGAAGGAGCTAAGTACATTTCTGTTTTTCTTTGTATATCAGGGTATGTGTTTGCTATGGAGAACATTTTTGTTCAAGGTTTTTCCTTAGAATATTTAAAGGATTTGTTTTGCATTGCAAGTGGAAAAATATCAAAGTTGTATTATGTGATCATATGTGCTACTAAATATACTAAAACAGTCGTAAACTTTATTTTAACTGTGTTTTCGTCCAAGACTAAAGTTGTTGAATTGTAAAAACGCAGAGAATGAGCACATTATTTATCATAAAACCGGACGATAATGCTCGATTACTAACTTATTTTGCACTTATCACAGTAGGTGAAACTTAGTAGCTTTAAAATATAATATTGTTACGCAACAATTGACACTTGATAATACAATAAAATATTGTTTGGAAAGCAATCTAATACATATGAACTATATTGCAATTGTTTTTATTCAGAATAAAACTTGAAATTACATTCAACTTGAAATTTCCAGCTACAAAAATTTACTAATAAGAATCGTTATCTCTTCATTATTATGGTGGAAAGCGAACCATGGACTTTGGAGCGGACTTTCTTCATGATATTATTTTTGTGAAAGTGTTTACAAGTGGGGCTATATGGTTATTTTTGATAAGGGGTTCTAATGAAGATATATTGAACGTTATCTTTTGTCTTTGATGGTGCGCATTTCCTGTGCACTTTGAACCCCTTTGTATTTTCACTATGTCTTTGTCCCTGAATAGTAGATATTTTTTCTTTGCTTGAATTGGTATAAATACCGAGCGATTTTGTAATTAAAGATTCATTGGAACTTGGTCAGTTGTTCGTTTAACTGAACCAAGAGTTTGGAAATAAAGTCATAACGTTTGTTCTCGGAGTCGAAAACATTTTGGTTTGTAATCTTTGTTTTTATTCACTTTTGTTCGGGAGCTATAGTCCTGAAACTTTGCCTTAATTGAGGGCTGGTACTTCCGAAGTTGTTATTTGTTTGGGGAATTTTTGGGAGGTTTACCATTGAAATTACGCCAAGTTGGAACTGACGCTGTCGTTGGATTTTGGTTATTTCATTCATAATTTCGATTGGGTGACTAAGTCCGTCCGTGAAAAACTGGGCCCCTGAGATAAGCCGATATCCTTATCCCTTAGAACAATGCTTTTGAATAAAATTTGATAAAAAGGGTAAAAAATGAACCAAGTGAAAATCTCCGCCCACCACCAAAAAATTATATAATATGTACATTTAAGGTAACTTTAA
>JAQFZG010003138.1:0-14365 GCA_034695465.1 Entomobrya nicoleti | reverse complement strand
TCCCCAAAGTAATCATGCCAAGAAAGCAGCAGGCCCCCAAGGACACAGAAGAGCCCTCCACGAGTGACCTCTTGAAGTTGATCGCCGCCCAACAGTCAGCTTTGCAGCAAATCGCATCTCAATTTGCCGCCCAGTCCACAGCCTCAAGTTCACCAACGCCCGCCTCCAGTAGCCTCCCCGTGGATCGCACCATCCAGCTACCCAAATTAGCAGCACCGGAGGAGCTCACACTTCCTACTTTTCGAGATTGGAAGCAGAGATGGCTGGATTTTGCCAGCTCCAGGCAACTCCGAAGCCAACCCGTCGACACCCAACAAGGCATAATCAGATCAGCACTCCACCCTGAATGGACGATGCTGTGGAGCTCCGAACGTCTTGCCATTGGGCCCACCACCGATCAAGAGACCATTGTAGCAGTACTGGAGGAATATTTGCGTTCCCAACGCAACCCCATACTGGATCGTATGGAGTTTGTCCGTAGAGATTAACAGCCAGGAGAGTCGATCGATCGCTACTATTCCTGCCTCAAGTCTTTAGACAATGCGTGCTCATATGATGATGAACTGATGTGCACCGCCTGTAATAGTATCTGCGATACCAAGTGCACCACCTGCAGTACATCGTTCCCCCTCACCAAGCACCTCCAAGAAATCCGGATCCGTGACAGGCTCATCAGTGGCCTCCGGGATAAGGAGATGCAGCAAAGGGTTTTGGTAGAACAGTACACCAACTTTCTCCCCATTGATCGTGTACTGTCCAACGTGGAAAAGATTGTGGAGGATGTCATTATTTTTGACAGTGACCTCCAGTCCCACATCAAACGTGTAAATGAAGTGATTGCTCGTTGTCAAGAGCATGGTATAACACTGAACGCCAAGAAATTCGTGTTTGCCCAACCGGAAGTCGAATGGTGTGGTTATCGCGTAACCAGGCACGGATACACACCTGCACCTCATCTGTTCGCAGCCCTCGCTGACTTCCCCGTTCAGACCAACAAAACAGATGTCTGCTCCTTTAACGGATTAGTACAGCAGTTTGTGGCCTTCTCCAGCCGAATTACGGAGTTGTCAGCCCCCATCCAATCACTGCTGTCTGCCAAAGCTGCTTTTATTTGGGAACAGCCTCATCAGCAAGCCTTTGAAGCCATTATCAAAGAGCTTTGCAGCCCTCGCATCCTTGCTCAGTTTCACCCAAATCGTCCCTTCCGACTTGAAACTGACGCAGCACAATCAAAAGGACTTGGTTATGCCCTCTATCAACAGCACGATGATGGAACTTGGAAAATCCTCCAAGTTTGGTCCCGTTACGTCACCCCCACCGAAGCCAGATACAGCGCCTCCGAAGTGGAAATGCTTGCTGTAGTCTGGGCCATCAAGAAATGTCGGCTCTACCTCCTTGGCCACCCATTTGAGCTCATCGTAGACCACCGACCTCTTATCCCCATCATCGATACCAAGACGCTGGACGAAATTGATAATACTCGTCTGCAGCGCTTCAAGGAAAAGTTATCCCCTTACCGTGTTCACGCCATTTGGAGAGCAGGTGCAAAGCACACCGTTGTGGACGTCTTCTCACGCTATCCCACCAGAGATCCCGATGAAGACGACATCCAAATGGGATTGGATGATGATCCTGCTCCTTTTCTCGCCGCCGCCCTTCATGGTCCAGACGACGGCACACAAGTCATCACCGATCCTCTTCTTGTCAGCATCCGTGAAGCGGCTGACCTAAGTAGTGAACACCACCGACTGAAGCATTACATCCGTAATGGCTTCCCATCAAAGGATAAATTGGACAAAGATTTGCACCCGTTTTGGTAGGTTCGAAATGGCCCACAGTTCTCCTCCATGGAATTCCGCAATTGGGCGAAGGAATGGAACATCGTTCATTCCACCTCTTCACCACACTTCCCCCAGTCAAATGGGCATGCTGAGGCCGCCGTTAAAGCCACAAAAAACTTGCTTGCAAAGACCTCTCCCAACGGTGATATCAATTCACCCGCCTTTCAAGAGGGTCTGATGGAGCTCCGAAATACTCCACGCGCAGAAGGACGAAGCCCTGCCCAAATTTTGTTTGGTGCCCCCACCCGCACCAAGTTACCATTCCACCGTCATCTGTTCACATCCGAGTGGAATGAGAAAGCTGCCACCATTGACCAACGTGCTGAAAACCTCAAGGAGAAAGCACGTGTCAGGTTTGATGCCAGTGCAAGATGACTTCCCAACTTGAAGCCAGGTGATGTTGTCCTCGTCCAGAACCACATCACCCACCGCTGGAATCTCCTCGCCGAGGTCATTGAAATATGTCCTCGTGGTCGCAGTTACCTCGTGCGAACCGAGTCTGGAGGACTCCTTCGCAGAAATCGCCGCCTCCTCCGTCGTTTTGTGCCACCTCAAGTCGTGCCAGATGCTGTCCCGCCTCCCCATCCTGTTCCAAGGCGCTCATCTCGGACTCGGAGACCCCCTGTGCGGTTTGCACACGCCATTAGATTGTCCTCGAAGTCCAATCTTGAGGGAGGGCATGAGGGATCATGTCCTATGATGCCCCCACAACATGACGCGGCTTTCTCCAAGAATGATGCGGCAGACAGCCAGGCTCCAGCCAATAGGAACCAGCCACCGCATCGCAATGCAAGACAGAAGGATCGAGAAGCTCGTCAGAAGAAGCAAGCTTGATCGCACTTGCACATTACCATTGAGTCATTGTCACCCATTCATGTACAATGTATTGTGTGTAATAAAGATAATTAATACAGTTAAAGATAACTATTGCTTAAAGAACCTTATCATCATTTACGCCTTATCATAAATGATGCCACACTTGGAGTAAGCTATAGACCATATCTAGTACGTGTTAACTTAATTTAAATATTAAGTATTTATTATATTGATAAGCCATGGTCATGTAAGAGTAATTTTGGACTGAATATTAAATCAAAATTAACTCTCCTTTTATGTCAGGACTACTCGATTATACAATTTATTTAATTGTTTTTTATTTGTTTACAGGAACAAAAACCAGGACGTAGACTTGGGCTTTGCAAATTAAAAAATAAACCTTCACACCATTATGCATGTTAGGCCAAGTATATTTCGAAAACAAGGCAATATTATTGAAAGTCCTGAAACATTATTAAATTTTGTATGAACGTGGAAATTAGAAATTTACTGTCAGATTGTTCCCAAGTGTCTATTTAGACACTTGGTACCTGTGTATACAGACAGGGAACACATCATTAATTTACGTGATTTATTCAATTAAAGGTCATGAGCACAAAAGCACAATTAATTTATAAACATAACATAATTATTAAGAAACAGATAAATTTTTGGATACAGTTTTTAAAAATTGGTTGGGAAGAAACTAACGTTTTTCACTTAAGTTTACATATTGCCGTCGAGTAAAAACCCTGGATAAACTATGCTTACTAGTTTGTTGAAGTACATGAGCGTCTCTTAATTCTATGATTTTTTAAAATCCGTTTTCCAGCGATAAGTAGTTTCATATGTGTATAAATGGACAATTTTTACGTGTCTATATGGACACGTGGTTCTAGACCATATGCTACCAATGCTTTTTTGTATTTTGTGTACGAGTTGAACATGAATTATTAATCATATTTATCCTACTGTAATGAGATTTTTTTGTTCCAAAAATCTCAATACATTATTAAGTTTGAATTCCATGCTATAATGAAAACTATTCTGTTTTCATAATCTCCGAATCGAAGGTGACGAAGTACCGTATTGTGTTTGGATAAAATATTTAAATTGTTTTTGTAAAAATTGGCTTTATATTATAGAGTGCTAGATAGCAGTACATAAAAATAAGTGTTTTGAGCAGTTGTGTAGGAAAAATATAAATTAATTTAGGTTTTTCTGTTGACGTATGTCCCACAATACACCAGTCTATTGTAAAGTATTCCTTTTCACATTTTAGTAGAATAGATAATCCGACGTTATAGCAGAAATAGTACTGCAAAATTCATAACTGCTGCTAGCAAAACATATACTTTAACTTGGTTACATTAACAAGGCAAAAATACACACAACGATATGCACAGGAATTTTATCCCTTCTTTATGTATAACATAAGTATCTAATCAATACTATTTATACGGCCCGCACTCTACCCCCATAAAAGCTTCGGTAATCAGTAGATTTAAACCTCAAAACAGCAAATTAATTATGCAACAATCCATCGTGGAATATTTGTGCATCATTTTTGATCAACCACTATTCCCAACAAAATATCTTTAATGTGTCCAAATCCATTATGAATTTTTAAAGTGAATTGTCAAATTTTATGAAATTCTTATAACAACTCGTCAACATTATGGAGCGATGGTGTGCCTTAAGATAAAAAACGTGCCAGATTGGCTTTGAGCCAACAATATAATCTAAAAACACGTAAATCTTCAAATGTATACAATTAAATATAATTACTCTAACAAATTTATAATTTGAATGCATCTAAAAATAGGTAAATTTTTAAAAAACCACTTTTAAAGTTGATCAAGTTGACTTTACGTTAATATTTCTGGATAAATTGTATCAGCAAGCATTTCAATTTATTCGTTATGACTGTGACTTATTTAAATATATTTTAGACATGGTCTATCCTTTACTTATTTATACTACTTTAAAGCCTATTTTCAGATACAAGTTTAGAAATATACATATTGTTAAACTGTTCAATCTCCTATTTAAACGATCCACCAACTCTATAATAGCATCAAACTAACAGTTTGTTGAATAGAAAACTGTTCTACAGTCAAGGGAGTCAGTGGCTCAACAAAATTTGTTTTGCCAATGTATACCTTCACAACCTTACAGGATTTTAAGAAATGCCAATACCACCCACTAGTAGATTTTTCCGTCTTTAGTTTAATCCGCAAAACATATCTTGATGCTGCAAATACATTCGCCAAACTCGTACACATGAGTACTAAAACAACGCCACTATTTACCGCCGCCATCATAAAAAAGAAAACCATTGAGACAGGCAGCTCATTTCCAAAGCTCACACAAGCATATAAACTCAGACTATGTATAAACATATATGAAACGAGAACCCCAGAAGTCAAGTAACATGAATAAAGTCGCCGATATCCTGTTGCCATAACCTCAACTTCCCTGTATATTAAACAAGTGTGCCAATTTAGTTTACCAATTCCGGATAAACTCTCATGAATTTTATGACCGGCAAGTAGAATGTAGTTTTTCAAGCAAAAGCTTTTGAGAACTAAGGCTAACGTAAAGTGAAAGTAGCTTCCACTTACAAGAAAGCACCAGTTAAAGTAGCTTATGGAACAGACTAAACATTTTGTCCAAATTTCGTACAATGACCATGTTGCTTGCAAATCCGTTCCAAGTTTTCCGCCACACTGCTAGTTTTCAACTAGCCAGTAACCTCCCAAATGCAGAGGCAAACTTGGGTTTCGCAACAAGTCCAAATGGTACAACAAAGGCACCGTCACACAGGAAAGTCTCATGATTGTCATAACAATCTTAATCAGATTGCTTCCACTAACTATTAAGTTAGCATTTGATTTTGAGCCTGGAAAAAAGGTAGGAAAATTGTGTATTCATGAGATTTATGTATGCTTTAGTTATTATAATTAGCTTAGTTAGTTAATATTTACCTTTGTGACAGTTTTCGAAAATCAGCATTCTATTTAAATAAGAAACAATCAAGTCCGCTTTTAAACGAAAGAC
This sequence comes from Entomobrya nicoleti, assembly GCA_034695465.1. NCBI lineage: Eukaryota > Metazoa > Arthropoda > Collembola > Entomobryomorpha > Entomobryidae > Entomobrya > Entomobrya nicoleti. The sequence goes on along the minus strand of JAQFZG010003138.1, from coordinate 8,648 downwards.
ATTGTGGGTGTAGCTAAATATAAGCAAAACAGAGACATGGAAGATACTGTGAAGTTTCACATAAACGCTGCTCTCCTTCCATGTCCAATAAACTTGCAGGAAAACAAGCACAGAGTATAATACGCTTGTGAAAAACCTGAAATTGTGTATACGCTGCTTCAACTTTGGTTTCAGCTAAAAATGTTTTTGTTCGCTGTTCCAACGGAAATTCAAAGAGCCAAATATCTCGGCTACTTTCATTTGCTCCAAAAGAGACTTCAGAATATTTTGGGATAGTAGAATTTTGTATTCTTGTGTATTGAACGGAATCTTGAATCCGGTTTACGGCGCATTTAGGCCTTTTATTGGATTCCATGGTGAATGGCACAAGCTAATGTTTTAAAATTTGGGAACGTGGTACAAATTATTCGAAATGTAGTTACCGATCTAATTAGAACGGCCATGTATTTGATTTGAAAAAATGTATAATTAAAATTATTCTCAATTATCGTTTGCTTGTAACAGTTTCCTGAGCCCACACAAATTGTAGTTGTTGTCCTGAGCTCTTCGTCTGGTTAATAGACTATACGAGTTTTACTGGAGCTCGACCCATGACAATAGTAAAAACAGGAATATTTCAATTTTTGTTCGACAAAAAAAGTTCTCCTAAAGCTTCGTCGACTAATAAATTTCGACAAAATATTTGATCGACTTATAAACCAGTCGGACTAAAAACTTCGACTGTAGCCATGTAACGATTTTGACTATATTATTCAGACCCACTCGTACTAAATTGATACGCTTTAAATGTAAGCCCTTTGTTGGAACACAATGTGAATTTAAGTGATTATTTCTGGCACAAAAACAGTTATGAGCATTTCAGAGCAGTATATAACCCAAATGAATATTGATGAAATTGGTTGGAATTGCTCGCATTTTGTTATGATTAAACATATTTTCCGTTCTCAAACCCCGTGCAAATATTTACACGTTATTTGCTTAAAATTGGTGTACCTTCAACCATATTTTACCTTAAACCTGGAAAATTAATTTCTTCATTCATTCATTCAATGCATTTTTTAATATATGCTACAGGACACAGTGATTCAGAATAATACACCATTAAAGGATTGCTAAATGCCAAACTTAATCCAATAATTTTGGAAATGTAATAAAACAACTGAAATAAAATCAGACAAAAAATGCGAAAAATGTAGCTTTTGCAAAGAGAAAGAATAATTGTGTTCGTTATATATAGTTATGTAGTCAAGTTTTTTCAGGTCTCAAAACTAGTACAATTAAAAGTAAGCTTCCCATTAGAATACTTTATTTATGCAAAATATTATACATAGCTTATATTTTGCGTGCCATATTTTGAACGTGCTTGAATCAAAATGCTGCTGCAAATAACAATGCTGCAATTTGTATACCGATTTTGTTATGCACATTAGCATTGTTTGGTAATTGTCGACTACAAAACAGTGCTTTCCATTTGATATTACAGATAAGGTGAATCATGCAAGAAGCAAAGTTCAGAATGTTGCTAAGTTCGTATTTTCGCAAGACAATATGGATATATTGTGTTGGATTAGTCGACGTATTAAGAAATATGTCAAACTTGTACTACACACATGAATAAATAAGCTGGTTGTTTGACTCGTTGCACAATTTTATATCAAAACGGCAAAAATATATAAAAAGGCAATGTTCAATATGTTAATGGTAGTGTTATGTTTATTAGGCTTATTAGAGCCTCAAGAACATGTTCAGATATGAGCATTGTATTACGTATGCATTCACCCGAACTCAGAATTGAAATGAACAACTGGAAATTTCGTTTCAAGGTTCCGTACTTGAAATATTGAAATCAATCTTGGATTATAATATTCGTGGAAAGGTTTGGAATATGTTAAATTAAATCATCAATTAATTTGATCAATAGATCAAATTATTACAGTATTGACGAGTTTTGACAAAGCAAAAGTTACCCATCTTTAATTACGGCGACAAGCTAAGGTATGCCACTTAAAATTCCCGATTTAATATTAATCATCTTGCTACCCTTGTCAGGCCTGCGGAAATCGTGTTTTGCATTAAAAAGGCGCATTTGTTACCGTAACTAGTCGTAACCAATTTTAACTATTAAACATTCCAGACATTGTGGTCCGTTAAAATATATTGAAAAAACATAGATAAATTAGTACAGTTTCTTTGCATTTTTTGTGCCAAATTTGTTCTAATCCCAATGTATACTTTTCACAACATTTTCTCATCTTATTAATATTGACTGACACTTTTTTCAAACATGTTTGGATTCTATAGCGTTGTTGGATCATTAGTTTACACCACTGCTTTATTCGGCAATTGAATTAAGTTGGGATAATAGGACTTTTACATTTATGTATGACGTATGTATGAGTGCTACGAGTCTATGCTCGTAACACTAGAATTGCTTATTTTCGTTATTATATAGAAAAGGTGTCTTGGATGCCTCTATAAAAGTGGTTGCTTCTGACACACAAACAGTTATGAGCATTTCAAACCACTCTGTAATTATATTGAATATTGATGAAAGCGGAATAATGTTATACTTTCAGTTATATTTTGCTGTTGAGGTGACGACTCCTCTTGATATGATCTAACAGCAAGCACTATGTTCAGGAGATGCAAGTATTTCGTGATGTATGAGTTTTGAGTTTGATTGGATGTGAATTGATTTGATAAAATGACAATGAAAAGACTGAACTGAATGATTGAAAGAATTGACTTGCTTGAGTACAATGATACTTGAATGATACTGGATAAAAGACTGCGATTGATAAATAAAGTGCAAGAAACGATCAGGTAATTGGTTTAGTTTAAAATATAAAATAACTTGAGTCAAAATATTATTGAATGTGAAATAGTAAGTAAATTGAACAGTGTCTGGTTTAGTGCAACCAGACAGACAAGTGGAGGTTTTAGTGCAACTCCAAATGACAATTGAAATGGACAGAGTGACGACTTACACAAGATTGCAGCTCAAACATGGTTTACATCGAGGGTTATATATAGCTTGAAATATTTAGAATTAGTGTACAAAATATAACAAGTGAATTTAACTAACATGAAAGGTATAATGATTTAAATTAGTAAGGTACCATAAATATAATAACAATACCACACGCGCATTGATTGTTCACATTTTCTAGGTCAACTGAAGACAAAGACATAATACAATTGAACGGACACATGATTAGCTTGCATATAAAGTTAGCAGTAAAACGAGGCTAGTAATATACATTTTACCATAAGACAAGAGGATCAGCATAGTACATAAAGGACATAAGAGAATGAGTGTGCGCGTATAACAAGCATAATGCTTGAGAAAGGAACGTTGCTTGCTTTACTTTACATATGACACCAATTTGAATTGCTATAAAATCATGGTTTAAAACCATACTTATTTCTAATCTTTACATAAATGTAAGGCAATAACGTAAGCTTTAACCTCAGCTAATAATAACTGTCAATAGTCATGACTATAATAGCCTAATATGACGTTTAACTAAAACTTGCTAGCTCTTATGCAAAAAGATAATGACTATGACCTACTTAATTCACTCAAGCTAACAATGAGATATTTTGAGAATGGACTGATTTGAATAATATAATAATAAGTAGTAAAATACAAAGGATCTGTTTAGCCACCTAAACATTTGCAGTCATCGGTAATAACAGTTCTTCAAACATGTACCATGTGGTGGAAAAAGATACAGAATAAAGTGCTATAAGTTTAAGAGCTTTAGCAACCCCTATATAGATTGCTAAATATTTGATTAATTTACAAGAATATAGAGAATTGCATGAGTGTCGAACTGAAAAATATATTGCTTGAGTTCAGTCACTTGAGCTCGTGATTATTTACAGTAAAGACAACGATCTAGAAATGAGTATAAAATAATTATAAGTGTTAACTTTCCAGAAAAAATGAGTCTGTGGAAATGAAGTCAGCAATGCATTATTTATCTTCACAAGAGCGATAAAGCCACTGAAAATTAATTAAAATCTTGAAAAAGAAGGAAGAAAAACAGTATGTTTTCGGAGCAAAAAAGTAGTTCGCCTTTTTCAATTTATATAGTAGCTGTAATCAATTTTAGCACTTTTTCAATATTTAACTTTAATTAGTCGTTATGAAAGTAGGCCTCATCCAATTTCAAAAACAATTCCCAAGCATTAGAGATGTGTTGTTCTCAGCATGTTCATTTAACTTCGTTTCAATATTCTGAATATTTTAATATTGGTTTGCTCCAAAAAAAACGGTGTAATACATCATAAACTATTTTTGGATTCAAATTATTTCAGCATTTAAACCTACCCAGCTTGAGTATATTATATTTCAACTTGTATTTCGTAATACTATTTCATTTATAAGAAGCAAATATTCGTGATTTTAGCAAACTCTTTCTATAAATCAGCGTTTAAAACATTCAATTATATACTCTTATCGATAACCTTATCATGATTAAAATGTTGAACTTACTGACTGTTAGTGTATAAAACTTCTTATCATTTTGAATTTGAAATGATAATGCGTTCGATTTGCTACAAAACTCCATGATTACTTTAAAAGCATCAAATTAACAGTTTGCTGAATAGCAAACTGCTCCACAATCAAGGGAGTCATTGGCTCCACAAAATTTACATTGCCCACATATACTTTGACAATACTACACGACTTGAGATATCGTCGAAACCATGGAGATCGACTTGTCATATCACTACCCTTTCCAGTGCTAAGTTGAACTTGCAAAACATATTTTGATGCAGTAAAAACATTTGCCAAGCTTGAATACATGTAAGCAATGATAACACCTGTATTTACTGCTCCCAACAGAAACATGATGAACATTGACGTGGGTAGCTTAAATCCAAAAGTTATGCAAGCAGCTAAACTTACAATGTGCACGATAGTTGCAGTGGCAAAAACTCCAGCAGTCATGTAACATGAATACAGTCTCCGATACTCGTTGGAAATTACCTCAACTTCCCTATACCTTAGACATGTGTGCCAATTTGTTATACCTTTTCTTGAAAGACTTGCAAATATTCTATTACCAGCCAGTAGAATGTAGCCTTTCAAGCAGTAACTTTTGACCAATATAACCAACGTTACATAGAAATAGCCTCCACTCACCAGAAAAGTCCAATTTAAGTAGTTTACCAAAATGACTACCGATTTTGTCCAGATTTCATAAATCGACCATGTTGCCTGTAAATCTGTTCCAATTTCTCCTCCACATTGGGTATCAACAAGCCAATGTCCTCCCAAAATTGCAGGTAAGCAAGGGTTTCGAAAGAAGGCCACTTGCGAAAAAAAGAGTGAAGCAAAGATTTCTACGGCTATCGAAATATTTTCAAAGATGGGCTAATACGAAGCGTTTGCCATAATTAAGCCAAGGATCAAGACCGGTTGTTTACGAATGTATGGATCTCTAAAATGGATAAAGCCTTATGCTAACGATAAGAAACAGTCTATATGGATACGTATTACAACATGTGACTGTTAGAGTAAAACCAATAAAAAATATACGATTTTAGCAAGCCAGATCCATAAATATATTTGATAATAATCTGTGCGGTTAGGCGAAAAGTGGGAAAAACCATCTGCTAAATGATGTATAACCCGAACGGGATAAGTAGTGAACGAGGCATGTGAACGTTCTCTGCCATTTTGCTATTGTCTCTACCTTATTCGGATAATATCTTTTATTGCTATTTTATGACGTTGGAAAGCGACACACTGAAATGTTCCAGAAAACATAAGTTTATTGCTTTATTTTTTAGAAAGCAGAACATACGTCATTGCCACTGATTATCTTAATTTTAAATCTTTATATTCCTGAAGTACATATGAGATTTGTGGATAATTTTGTGGACGTAAATTTTTATAGGTGGACATTAAAACTTGCCTAATATATGTTTTGCTTCTTAATACTACTGAATCCATTAGTTATCTAAAAGCATTAAACAAATAGTTTGATCACTACAAAACTGCTGAGCAGTCAAAGGAGTAAAGGGCTCGACAAAATTGTACTACGAATTAAACACATTTGAAAACTTATAAAATCCAAAGATTGACAAACGCTCATGGGAAAATTTGAATCACAATATATGCTTTTTCATTGAAAACTGCACGTATATTATTCTTGCACTTATCATGTCACCGCTTTCAGTTGTGCATGTGAAAGAATTAATGAAATTCTATTCGAGTTCATAAATAATCTTGTATGCAAACATGCTTCATAAATTGTTTAAAGTTGTAATATTTTGTCTATTAAAAGGTTTTATGGCTATGGAAACGAGAAGAGTTTTGATGTATAATTGGATCGAGTTCCTCGTAAGTAATTCAAAAAGACCAATACAGTTGATGTGTTTAGAATAACAATTTAAAACTTACTTTTCATTATTCACAGTTTGCTAATTTTCATATAACTTTATTTTTATTAAAATGGAAAACTAAATTAAAAATTTAAACAAAAAGGGAGATCCAAATCACGAATCAATGTTGAAATTGTTTTTAGAGGAAATTTATACAAACTCATGTACTTTCCGTACTTAAGTTTTTATTAATTATACGATTTTCGCTTTTCGATCATACGATTTCATGACATATCTTGGGAAAAAAAGGTTAAGTTTACAGTTTTTTTATTCAATCAGGGAAAGGTATCTTACACAGTGTAGTCACATAGTTAACTACACTGAAGATAATACAGAATATGAAAAAATTACAGCCAATTGTGTATAAATTTAAAGGTAAAGATAAAAAGAGAAGGAAGGAAATAACAAGAGTGACAAGGTTTTCTTTAATTTAACATTTTTCACGTAATATTCTAATTAGTGTCGGGATTGTTGAGCAACGATAACGTTCACAACGGCTTGGCACCGCTCTAAAATTATACATATTTTTATAATACCTATTGCCATAACCTTCCTTTCGGGTAATTCTGTACTTTTCAAGCCAATGCTTGAATCAATCATTTTTTAGGGTTTTTATACCAAATTTTGTTAACAACTGATCCCATCTTTCACTTAAATTGCATATATTTACTGAATTGCATATATTTAGATAATTATGATTACATACATAAGAACCAAAAATGATTGAAAGAGCCCTCTTATTAATTTCTTCATTTGTTTAATAGTCAACGAGTTACACCATAATGCACAACAATATTCCATAATACTACGTATATGAAGTACATACATATTTTTGAGTTGCAGCTTCGTAAAATTAAAACATTTTAATTTTCTTAGTATATATAATTTTTGCACGCTTTGGTATAAGTAGAGTCAATGTGTTCATTCCAGTCTGCCTTTTCATTAATCAAAACACCAAGCAATTTACTGACATTTGTTTTCGGAATTACTTCACCATTAATTACTATATTCAAATTGCTAAACCTTTTATTTTTTGAATTGTCAATGATTATAACATTACTTTTTTTGCATTGAGACACATTATATTCTGTAAAAGATAACTATTTAACTCGTTTACATAACCATTAATTCGCGGAGTTTCATTGTAGTTGAATGACAGCTACACACATATCATCGACGAAAGCGTTCATTAAAACGCTCATACTATCTTTCGAATTACAAAATTTAGAAAGCAAATCATCAATCATAATAATGAAGAGCAAAATTGCGACTTTAGTGCCCTGTGGCGTAGAATTACTGATTGAAATGAATTCCGACATCACATTAATGTTTTTTGTGCATTGTTGCCTATTTCTCAAAAAATCTGCAATCCACATCACATCATTTTTACTTATTCCTATGTCAGTTAAACACCGAATGAGAACATTATGATCTACAAGATCAAATGCCTTGGACAAATCTAGGAGTACAAGTATTACATAAGAGTTTGGCTTTTCTAGTGACTTTAGAACGAATTCGTATAGTGATATTAGGTAGTGAGCTGTTGATGAGTTTTTAATTGCCCCGTACTGATTTCCACTTAACTTTGATATAACTTGATTATAGATTTTGTGAAACATAAACTCTTCCATGATTTTACTATATATGTTCGTCTGCGTAATTGGTCTCAGGTTTTCAATGCTTAAATTGTTAATATCCTTAGAAACAGGGGTAATGTATCCTTTCTTCCATTCAGTTGGCACTCTCATTTGACTAAAGCTGCTATTAATGACGTGCGTGTAAAAGGGTACAATATGTATAGCAGCGAATTTAAGAAATTTTGCAGGCAAAGCCCCAGGCACATCCGATTTACGTACATTTAGTTTTTCGAAGGATCGGAGAACATTTAACTCATTTACATGGAGATATTCTTCAATATTTACATTTTCCATAAAAGAATCAGTAATTGCAGCAGTTTAAGGTTAAGGTTAAGATACGAATTAACTTTGTATATATTTTATTAAGCAATTATAGATTCCGGTTGTGTATATATAATTGCTTAATATTAAACTAGGATTCTAACAAACTTTTATTACTGGTCTGTAAATAGTTAAAATTAGACTTTTAAAATGGATTAAGTTGACATTACCTAAATATTTCTGATAGTGTAAGCTAACATTTCAATTTATATATTGGGTCAACTCAAGCAAAATTGATTAAACTAGTTTAAGCGATTAAAACGGTTTAACGGGTTAAAAATAATCTGCGTT
>JAQFZG010003137.1:0-14366 GCA_034695465.1 Entomobrya nicoleti | reverse complement strand
TCAGCCAGACATATTTAAAATGAACATTTTGTTTTTTTCGAGAATCCTATTTAAAAGTTTTACGGGGTTTATTTATCCCTGTTTGTCATCATGGTTGTTCAATTTGCAATGCTAGACGTTGTCGTAGAAGTTTGGATACTCGGTTCATTTCACGCACCACTTTATATGGTGATGATAAACTTTGCGGGCTTTTGTATGACAGTAGGCTGTTTTGGCTTACTATCAGTTTGTCTTAGGTTCAGAAACGTGTGGAGACAATTTATGAACTGTATCATTCAGCTGGAACAAAATCTCTTACAGATGACTAAACCAAGGATATTCTATGATAATTTGGCGTCAAAAAGTTACTTGGTTCTTTTTGTTACAGGTAAGTTGATTCTAGAAAATCGCAAAAAAATGTATGTGAATGAAATAGTCAATTCGGCTTATATTTTTTAGAAATTTTAAATCTTGTCAATAATAAAAAATGGGACATCAACGGAATATTTGTGGGAGTATTGAATTTATTATTATTTCTGATTGGATTCTGCTTTGGGCCTCTCGCCGTGCTTTTGGAATTTGATCCGTATTTCTTAATTCTGAACTCTCATTTTCCAACATTATTTGAAAATACGTTTTCAAAAACCATTATTTTTGTGATTCGATTTGTTTGGCAAACCTGGTGTACGCTAGAGGCGACGAGAATATTTGTGCTTATTTTGGTTCCTCTAATGACAGTTAGTAACAGCTATTTGGAAATGATTTCAGTTTTTCGAAAAGTGCCTTTGTGTCGTGGGCTTTTACTTTGGTACAACAAGTTGCACATTGTTAACCAAATTGGCTAAGCATTTATAGCAGACTTAAAAGGAATGTTGATGGCATTTGGTTTGAATTTACTTGTTATTTGTAACTCGCTATTAATTGTTGGTTGGAGTATATTGCCAGTTGGTCTGTATCTATTGATTGCTGGTCTTAGCATTGTCGTGTATTTTTGTATACTGCTCACCCTGCCGATTGTTATAAAATGTTATGAACTTTGTATCGACATTATGCATTGTTGGAAACAAAAAGTATACAAGCAGAAACGAATTAGTAGGATTTACGCGTTAAAAATAATTTCGTCACAAAGACCAGTATCAATGTATTACGCACTGACAAAATTTGAAATGGATACGGAAAGAAACTATTACTCATCTATTTTGTCGTATACAATGAACGTTCTTTTACTTCGGTGAGACTAGTGTACGAGGACTAATCTTTTTAAAGATTAGCTGATGTAAAATAAGTATTTGCTAAGATTCAAATTACGCTCAGAGCAAGTTAGTTTGCAATTTTATGTAAAATGTGTAAATATTATATAAATTAGGCTAAATATTTGTTCGGGCAAGTTGGAGCAAGTTTATACAAGCTTTATGAAAAGACTGGGGTCAATTTGCGTTTAGGTAGAATTTGAAAAATAATGAAATTTTGGCCACAAAAAGAAAAACTTGAATTTTTATGATGTGAACAATAGCATGTATTTGCTAAACAGAGAAAGCAGAGCAAGCTGCACGACGCATAACACAAGAGGAGAGGATAGTTTGTTTATCTTTATAAACGCTATGAGCGTAAATAATATTTTATCGTACAAATTATGTTCTCACTTGTTGAACATTTTATAACCATGATGAATAAATTGGTTGAATTTCGAAGGTTTGGGAGAATTTTTTCATCCTATGTATATTGGTTATTCCTTCATAAATATATTAAGTAGCGTAAACTACTTCATGTTTTTATAAAGTGGTTTATCTATTTACATGCAATTTGATATACATTTATATCATTATACAATTTTAATGCAGTCTCCGTGATATTGTAATATTTAAATAAACACTACTGAATTTGCGAGTAATTGAGATTATATGGGCTCCAAGTTTGAGAAAAGCAAACCACTGAATTGAATGTAGTTGGTTCAAACTTGCATTTTTGTTTGTATCAGAACTAAATCTTTAATGTCAAACTATTTATGATTGGATATTTACGTAGCCCTGTTCCATTTAAACTCGTACAAATGAGTTGTGATTATAACTTGTTAGATTTGGTGAAAAGTTTATACGTGAACGGTTTCATGTAAGAGAGTGGGATTTTGTTCGTTTGATTATTTCAACGAATATAAAGCATACGCTTCTTCGGTTAGGCCGGTTTAATGCATAAAAATTGTGCTCATGATTAATGTACTTGTAAAAGCAGAATTAGCATTTCGGTTATTAGAACTGGTAGTTTTGTTTAGTTATTAAAAAACGAAGATCTATTTCTGTTAAGATAGGTACATTCTGACCCAATTGTAAGAATAAAGAAATTACGTGTCCGAAAAATATGTAATTTAAGATACAAATGTTAGCATGTTTTGTTAAAACAATTTTGTATAAAATATTTCCATGTCTTGACTTGAGTCGACTTTCATAAGGGAATGTATAAATATGATTGTCCAACAATTCGCCAAAACGACGGTTGACCAAATTCGCGTTTTTTCAAGGAAAATCAATTTGCTACTTGATGCACGACATTTGATCAAATAAATATTTATCAGATACGTTGATTGGCTAAATTACAAAAGAATACGCAAACGACGTCTGGTCAAAAGTAATAAAAATGACGCACGACAATTAATCAAATGTTTTCTATTTTTTATAAGTTTCAAAGTTTGCCTGAATCGTTGTTGGTTTAATGCAGTGGGATTTCAAATAGGGTCACACCTAATGGAATGAGTTTTAAAATTAGTCAGCTTCATTGAAACAGCATTAAACTCGGATATGACAGAAAACGATTTTTGTCGCTATATTACACAATCTACTGTACATGTCAATCTGCTGCTCTTAATTTGGCGCAAACGCGTAAATAGGAAGGCGGCTTGGAAAATTGGACAAGGGTACTTAAAAAGAAGTTTCTAAACACTTTAAGTTAAAAAAGTTAGATATTTTAGATATATGTAACGAGACAGTGTAAAAAACCACTTACAACCCTACTGCGTACCATCACTATAAGTACAAAATGGCCTTAACTGCCAGTTGCTAACATTTAGACGAAAATTAAAAAACCCTGAGATTTTTTTTCCCCAATTCCATTTTCTATAATTTCCTGTTGCTAAAAACCTAAATTGTTAACATTCAAAAATTTCTGAGACCGCAACTTGTTAACAATGTAAGATACTGACGATGTAAGATGCTGACAAGTACCTAAGGTGACAAGAAGTTATGCAAAGATTTGGAACTAAAACGACATTTGTGAATTGCTAATCGATAGATCATGACCAATCCTAATTTTACAAGAAAAAGATTGTAGACATGTTGGAATTTTGACATAAAGACAGCAACTCCAGAGTTAGGTTTAATTTAACCTATTGTAAAGCAACTGAACTATATCAAATCGAGGGTTGGGTTGAATTTTAACCGAACTAGAGGACCCTTTCGTAATGGATACTTAGAGTAAAGTCTACAAGTATTTAAATGGTCTGCAGTAAAATAAAAAATGCTATACAATGTGAACGTTAGTTGTAATTTCAGGTAATTTGTAATTTATTTATAAACTTTGCGGTAAGATGTCGAATTTTTTGATTTGGTTAAGGGTCGTTAACCATAGACTAATTTTTTTCTAAACGTCATTATCGAAAAAAAAAACAGGATTTGGTCAAGTATTGTCACCTGAAAATCTACTTTGATTATATGTCTTCTAAAAAAATAAATTTTTGGTCAAGTGAAGGTGGTCAAACATCGCTTAGGCGAAGCGTTGGGCCACAATAAATATATACGTAAGTAGTATTTCGTTGTATTTTTAGCAACGCTACCAAAGGTTTAATCGATGGTAAATGTAATATCTGTTTAAAATAATGTATAAAATAAAAAAATACCTTAAGTTTTAAAATAAAAAATGTTTTCACATACTTCGTTCTACATATAGACTTAACTAAATAAGAAGCTACTAGCTGGCTTTTAAAGTTCTAAACTCGGTTAAATTAATTAATTTCGAAATATTAGCTGGCTCAAAAAAAAGCTATATAACAAACAATTTAAATTGCTATTTAAAACTGCGATAGCCACAAAAGTTTCCCAACCTTCTTAAACGTATAAATAACTTGGTTATTGCCTCTGACACAAATAGTCATGAACATTTTTACAGAATTCCTTCTTTCCTTTTTTCCATAAGAGCCTATGTATTGAACGGCTGAACAGCTGTTCCTATGGAACAAAGTAAATAAGGAATTCTGTAAAAATGTTCATGACTATTTGTGTTCAGTACAGTAGTTTTTATATAACCAATCAAACAACGCAACTATAGTACATATGTGTGTGTATTACAACATTTGGTATTTTATTCTATTTTATTCTATTTTAAGTAACTCGCCAGGCCCATGCACTACTTACTCCAATGTATACTCTTACCATCGGGCAAGGTGAAGTTCAATTTTTCATGATGTACTAAGATTATGATTTTAATACACGTCCCTAGTCTATAAATCACTAAAACTTTGATATCTAATATATATTAAGGAACTAAACGGTTACGTTTTGTCGTTGCAGTACAGATACCTAGTTTGTCATAACCAGAAAGGTTCAAAACCATAAAACATGGCTAGCCCACTAATGTGGGAATCCTGTCGTCTTAGCAATTTGGCTTACGGATTTTTTTGGAAATATCAAGTGGCTTTACAAATTGACACCGAAACTCAATCTTTTCGAATTGAAAAACGCCACAGCAAACTTATCGGGTTTTATTTATCCCTATATGTCATCATGGTTGTTCAATTTGCAATGCTAGACGTTGTTGTAGAAGTTTGGATACTTGGTTCATTTCACGCACCCCTCTCTATGGTGATGATGAACTTTGCGGGCTTCTGTATGACCGTAGGTTGCTTTGCTTTGTTATCAGTTTGTCTTCGATTTAGTAACACATGGAGGCAATATTTGAACTGTATCATTCAATTGGAGAAAAACATTTTACAAATGACTAAACCAAAAAAATTCCATGACAACATGGTGTCAAAAAGTTACTTGGTTCTTTTTGTCACAGGTAAGTTAACTGAGGAATATAATAAAATGTATCGAAACCAAATAATCAATACCTCTCTTTTTTAGAAATTTCGAACCTTGTAAAAGGTCAAAAATGCGACATCAATGGAATTTTCACCGGAGTACTGGTTTTGCTACTGTTTTTAATCGGATGCGGTTTTGGACCTCTTGCCGTTGTTTTGGAATTTGATCCATTTTTCTTAATTCTTAAAGCTCACTTTCCAACACTGTTTGAAAACTTGTTACCGAAAACCATTGTTTTTGTAATCCGATTTGTTTGGCAAACTTGGTGCACGCTGGAAGCTACGAGAATATTTGTGTTTATTTTGGTTCCTATAATGACAATCTGCAACAGTTACTTAGAAATGATTTCCATTTTTCTTAAGGTGCCTTTATGCCGTGGCCTTTTACTTTGGTACAACAAGTTGCACATTGTTAACCAAATTGGTCAGAAATTTATAGCAGAATTCGCAGGAATATTGATGGCATTTGGTCTGAGTTTACTTGTTATTTGTAACTCGCTATTAATTGTTGCTTGGACTATTTTACCAATTGGGTTTTATTTATTGATTGCTGGTCTTAGCATTGTTGTGTACTTTTGTATATTTCAAACCCTACCAAATATTATAAAGTCCCATGACCTCTGTATTGGTATGCTACACTGCTGGAAACAAAAAGTTTACAAGCAGAAAAGGTTGAGTAGGATATACGCTTTAAAAATTATTACGTCACAGAGACCAGTTGCAATGTATTACGCGCTGACGAAATTCGAAATGGATACGAAGCGTAACTACTACTCTTCCATTTTGATGCATACAATGAACGTTCTTTTACTTTGGTGAAACTGGACCGTAATATTTCGAAATTTACATATTCTGGATAAAAGGCACAGATAAAATAATAAAGTATTGATGAAGTGTTTTCCCAACTTGATTTTTTTTTCAGTTATCGATTTAAAGTGTGTGTTATTCACGCAGTCGACTAATTATGCATTCGACTTAATACAGAGTCGACTGATGATGCATTAGATTAAATTCGACTAATTTTACAGAGTCGACTAAGTATACATTCGACTAATAAAATTCGACCGAATATTTTTGACACTATATAATGTCGACTGAGTACATCTCCACTATACTATTTCCTCCCATTGTAAACATTCGTGAATACAACGTAACAAAAGTCTTACTCATTAGCGGAATTTGGAAAAAGTAATCGAGATCTAATTATTTAACAGATAATAATATCTAACGAAATTGAAAGTAAAAGATTTGACAAAAGATGAAGTTGAAGTGATAAAGTTTTTATGTGAAATGCGTGAAACTTTCCAAAATGAGAAATAACAATAATAAAGTGTGAGTTTGCTAGAGCAACGCGAAATGCAGATTCTAGGATAGTTTTTATCGTAGATTACCATTCCAAAGACATTTTGCTGTAAAAATAATATTTAATTATTGCATCGCAAAATTTGTTTTCATTCGCTTTGAATGGGCTTCCCACAAAATATGTAGCTTTTCTGCGATTTCCAAGTATCAGACTTGTGTATTATGATAATTAGTAATTAAAATGTGCCTTATTCGATGTTTCCACGACTAAATATTCACTAAAAATTCCTTCTAAACTCATGGAATATAGTTTGCTGATTTTGAATATGCACATTTTAAGGAAAGAATGTTCTTACCGGTATAAGCAAAATATTTAAGCACGAACTAAATGTTACTTTTACAGCAAATTTTCTTCGGAATTGAATCTACGATAAAAAATCTGTTCTAGAATCCGTATTTCGTTATGCTCTAGCAAATTCAGGCTTTACTAGTATTCCTTGTGAGATCCAGACCTTATTATCAAACATAGTTACACAGGATAAACATATCTTTTACTGTCGATATTCCATCTTGTAAACATTCAAAATAAATTTAATAAGTTGCTCTGCAGTAAATTTGGTATAATTTAAAAATATTTTAAATTAGTTAAATTTTAGTCTCCATAATAACGTTGCCATCACTTTCACCATTGACAGTATAGAGAGTACATGTTAGACAAAAAAGGAACGAAATAGCTACCAAATAAACTTGAAATGAAGCCATCTTGTAAAAACTTGATGATGCGATCTCTACAAATGGTGAAAGTTTACTGAGAGACAACGTACAAATCCAGAGATATATGAAGTATTTATTTTGTCCTTTTCTAATGCTTTGTTTAAATTGCACTGATCTTGATTTTGTCATAAATATCTCGTATTTTTGTGTCTTCTAGCAAGTAGCATAACAATAACCAAATAAAACCTGACATTGGCACTCAAGTTTACCAAGTGCCAAGATGGCAGGAGTTTTTCGAAAGCAGAAGTATAATCTGTCGTAGTAGGATAATATGACGTCGTATAGTGGGATAGTTTGACGCTAGTATAATTATCTTTGGTACAATATGATGCGTATAGAATGACCCGGACGAATTTGTCCCGCTCCCGAAGTCAAATCCACATATTTATGTATTATCGAAAAGCTTTTCCTGATGTATAGGGAAATTGAGTTGCTGACCAAAGACTATAATTGGTTTCGTGCGGGAACATGTGAGACGTTTAATGTGTGTAAAATAATTAAAAAAGGTATCACATTAAAAACATTTAATTGATACATTATTTTTGCTTTATTTGTGTTAAGATACTACCGAAATTACAAGTACAGGTATACAAATGTAGAAGTTTTAACACTCAAATACACGAGTACGTATGAAACATCTTTTCAAGTGAACTCAAAAACCAGCCTTTGAACATAATGTAGCTTCAAAAATTATATTTTTAAAATTATTTCTTCCTTCCAAAAACGTTGCACAAGTTGCACATGGTCAGCTAACTTGGCCTGTCATTAATAGCACCGTTAACAGGGCAATTAATGTTATGGTTTAAATTTAGCAGTTAATTAGAATGTCTAACAAAGTTAAATTCCAAAATAATTTTGCTCGCTCGTTAAAAAATAGTGAATACTTTCTTTCAAAATAAATACATGAAACTCAGTAAGTTAACTTTCCTCCGAAACAAGAATTAGTAAATACATCATGATTCGAAAATAAAATGTATTGTAAGCCTTGATTGCCATCGGTAAAAGATAAATTGAAACATCGTTTCAATAGAAAAAAGACAAAATTCAAAAGTTAACAGCATCAAAAAGCCAATAAATCGATTTTGGTCAAAGAACATTCCTTCTTTACGAAACCAGCATACATTTTAACCAAAAACTTATATAAAATGTATTGAATTTCTTTGCCATTATTTTTTATACCAAAACTGTCCTCAAGACAGCAGAAATAACTGCAGTATTCACAAATAATTATACACAATATTGACACATTAATACAACTTTAAATTGTGGTTGATTATATTTAAAATTCTTTTTATTCGAGTTTAAGATGCAGCCGGATATATTTGAAATAGACTTTTTGGCTTTTATTAAGATCGTGCACTTTCGTAACGAATATTAACTAGTGTTGAAAATTTGAGTGTCTCGAGGAAAAGAATTTCGGCCCAACAAAAAAAAACAGAATCATTATTTGGAATATATTTAGGGGAAAACAAAAATTCAATTTAATTAAATAATGACACTACTACGTAATAAAATCTTTTACAGACCCAATTAATAGCACAGTAACCGTATTATTAATTATATCATCACATATTCGAACACCAAGCGATGCACATACATTTCCGTAAGGACCTAGCATAAAACAGAATGGTTTGCAGCTTTTCAAAATTTTCTTGTGCACTCTTAAGTTAGCATGTAAACTCCAATGCTTCTTAAACTTCTGAGAATGTCCGTATGGAATACTTCCTAAATAGGTTAACATAATAGCTACAACAAAACAAGTTATACAAAGGGTTGGACCGATTAAATTTACCACTATACCAATTAAACGGTTATTATGAAATTTAAAAGTGATATAGGCACAACATGTCGCCAACGCTATTCCAACAAAAATTAAATTTGTTGCGAATGGTCCACATAAAATATTTCCAAGTTTGACCAGTATCTGCACACTTCTATACCGTATATAACATTTATTAAATTGTTGAGATACCGTAACACCGGGCAATATAGATTCGTTCATCATTCCTGAATATGCCAATACCACTTCCAAATAAACCACCGTCAATAAAAGTACCGATAAAACACTCAAGGACCCATAGGCTGATGGAAAAAAGTAAAAAATTGCACCAAGAAACTTAACCAAATAGCTGGACCCAAAAATTAATTGCATGGGTAGATATGGGAGTATAATAGGAGCTAGTGAAAATGTCACCGGTACTAAAAAGAATGCAAAAGAAAAAATAAATATGAATAGTTCATCTATTGATTTTGTTCCCACAACTGGGATTCGAATTTTATAGGTGGTTTCAAGGTGGTATAGATGTAGACTTTGTATAAGAAATGCCTTATTTAGAACGTGAACAATTGTGTCGCCTTCAATTTTGAATAAAAAATATATAGGAAGGTATACGAGCATTATACAGGTTGCAATTCCGTACGTTATTACTTGGTCAACGTTGAAATTTGTGTAGGTATTCCAGTGAACAAAAAACCATGCAAGTCTGTACAGCATGAGTGGTAAGAAGAAGAAATGTATTGAGAGTTGGGAAAGAGTTCGGAAATATTTGTGACCAGTTTTGGAGTAAGATGGATTTTTGATTGCACGATTAGATTTTGAGTCGATGTAGTAAGGAGGTGGCACAACATTTTGGATAATGGCTTGTACTTGAAACACACCTTTGCTTAGCAACATTTTTACAAGAGTTATACTTTCACTGGAATCAATTTAAGTTCCAAAAATCACACTAGTTTCTAGAAAAGCTTTTTTGAACAAAGAATGTTTCCAAAAAATTCCATTAGCTATTTGCTTCGCCTGGATTACACTGCATGAAGTTCCTAAAGTATTGAATCAAATGTTAGGTTTGTTTGCGCTAGATAAAAATATCTATTTCCAAAAATTATAATAGCTAAACCAAAAAATGAAACCATGTAAAGATTATAACATCGGTTGACATGTAAATTTAAAAAAATAGATTTGGAAGTACTCCGAGGCTTTTCTAAAATAGCACATATTTATATGTAAGTTGCAGAGGCTTGAACTGACTACCTGAAAAAACCAGATATCGATAGTATCATTGATTGGTTTAAACATTACTTTTTTAAAGAATAAAAAGACATTTTAAAGTTTATATTTAAATATGTTTGACATATCAAGCCGGAAAATTTATATTCGCTTTATTTTATGCACAGATATAATATAACTTTGTGCAATACACGATGATGACATGAAAAAACATCTAAAACTAATGCTGCCAGTTTGAATTAATATCTACAGAAAATATGTTGTAACGTCCACAAAAAAAATAATTCATGAAACCCATTTTGCTAATTCAGATTGTTATTTTGCACAAAAATATTTAAGGAATCATAACTAAGCATTTGCGTATTTTTTATATCTGATATTTGTCGGGTGTTCATATTTTGTTCCATAAATTGGAATTAATTATGCCTGGAGAGTCAACATTAATACATAATTCCTTTCTATTGTTTTGATACTGAAAGACCGCTGGCAAATTCTCCAAGCCAATACGATTGATGGCTTTGCTGTTTTACAAACTGACATGATAGGAGTAAATGCAAACATTCTATCATTAGTACCTCGAAAATTCCAGGCATTAAAAACCATTAAACAAATCCCTAACTTTAGTATCAATTTCAGTTTTCAGTCTTATTATATCAGAAATCTCCACTGGTCTATCATCAATAAAACTTGTACACAAGTTATATTATTCCATGAAAAATAAGTTGAAGAAGTTTTTAAGATCAAAACTAGTCGATCCAAGTTTCCATTTAAAAGAGTTTCATGAATCTTCATTTTTCCACTCAACCAAAGTACTAAATTGAATTATTCTTTCTGGAATTGTAACTGATTTGTTATAAATTTGAATATAGTGTAATAAAAATAATTTAGGATAATATTGAACTTACGAAGTACATTTAAAATAATGAAAATCTTATGTAATCATCTCGAATAAAAAGGCAACATAACAAATTCAAATTTACTTTCTTAGCATCGATTTAATTGCTGATGCAGCCTGGTTGTATATTTTATTCAAGATATCCGTGCCTAAATTAACTCCAAACACATATACTTATCTAAAAATATGTATACCATAATTCGCAACGTTTTTTATGACGGTTGGTTGCTTAAACTTTTTACATTTCATGTGGATACGCAGTAATACATATAGAAAGCTTACAAACGATATCAGTAAACAACATATTACATGCTATGTCAGCTACGACTTTCCTGTAATAAGATAATGTCTAATAAAAATGAGGTAACTTTCCTATAAATTCAAATAGGTAAGCCGCTAACCAGTTTTATTACTCAAACGCTTTAAAAAACAAGAAAAATAGAATTAACACACGTGTAAATAACATTAAGTTGAGCGTTTGAAACATATGTTGTACATGTCATTTTGTACTTTTGCTGTATTCGGTACATAACCAAATCTGCGGGCAACACATTCTCAAGTTTTGTAGACCAGTATTTTTGTACATACGCAATATTAAACTTGGTTAACATAGCCGAAAAAGGAAACTCCATTTATTTGGACTACCTGTCGCTTTAGCATATTAGCGTATGGAACATTATTACCATATCAATTTCCACTGCAAATAGACCCAGAAACGCAATCAGTTCATACTGAAAAGCAACCACCAAAATGATTTAATTTTTCATTATTTGTCAACAACCTCGTTGTTCAGTTTGCTATGGTAGAAGTTGTGGTAGAAGCTTGGATACTTGGTTAATTTCACGCACCAGTTCATGTACTTATCATGAATTTCATAGGATTTTGCCTGGTAGTCTCATTCTCTAGCTTGTTGTTTCCCTTGTTTACTGCATAGTCACAGTCGCACATTATGTTACCAGTTTTTTTAGCAATATTAAATGTTCTGGCATATCTAAGGGTTTCATCTATACTATATAGACCGAATACTCACATGGAAAAATCATGTGCCAGGTATCATTCACTCTTGGCTTTCACATTTAATATTTTTTTCGGTCACCTCTGTAAATGTATGTCCCTTAAAGGCCAATTGGAGTTCTATTTATATCCACAGGAGACGAGGACCGGCAAAAAAATTCTTCATGTTTTTTGTATACCGCCAACGTTAACTTGCATTTTTGCAGGTCTTTACCTAAAATAAATTCCGAGGTACTTAAAATCAATAATGCAAATTTTATCTGACGACTACATAGATGGAAACATGCAAAATCCAAAAAAAAAACACTTTCTAGTGAATTCATCAGATCCTTTTTGATAGATTCACGGTTGAAGTAAGTCATTGTCAATGAGAAATCGACAATTCACCATTAAATCCCGATGTTAATCTTTAAAATTGGATCACTGATGAAATAATGCATGTATTTAGTTAATTTTTTTACCTATAGAATCCTAAAGCTACTACAAATATTTTACTGTCCAAAGTTAAAATATTTATAAATCGCGAATCAAAAAAAGCAAAAACAGAATTAGTGTGAAGCAGTATGCATGTGCAAATATTTCTTGTTCCTGCATACAACTACCCCCAAAACACCAAAGCAGTTGCTCCCTTAACTATAATAAAAACTACTAACAAACTACAGTTAACAAACTGCAGTTATAACTCGAACCTATCAATATCAATATCACCATCACTTTCATCGTGAAACTACGTTTGCAAGACAACCGTAATTATTTGCCCAATGACGCACAACACAACGTTATTGATAACTGATGTCTCGAACAAAATATTCAAAGCTTACAAAATGCTCACGTTGCTTTGGCTTAAATAAACTCATCCTTGTTGAGAAATTCGACTAAAATTGTAATGACCCTTACGACACAGTTAACATAACAAAACACAAACGGTAAACGCATAAAGACTGTTTTTATTTCCAAATAGCAGGAAATCATTTAATGGAAACGGGTGATTAGCATTAAGAAGATACAAGCCAGCAACCCAAAGAATTGTGAGAATAGAATAGTAAATAATTAGTCGTTTAAAATTGGAATGGCTGATGTCTGTGAACCGGTAAAGTTCATGCTTAAGGCACCTACATACAAAGAGAACATAATAAATTTAGTTTCATGTTTCTACAATAAAAGTAAGACATTTAAGACGTAGAGTTTCGAGGATAAGTTTTTGACAAGCTATCCGTCCCATTCGAAGTTATGTATTTTTGCATTTCAAATTAGTCGTTTAAGTATTTCGCTTTCAACATTCAATACATGCACGTCAAAAATGAGGCGAATGTCTGTTAACATGTAAAAATGACCAAATCGTTGTAATTATTTAAATGCACCAGTATACTTAAAATAAACGTTCCGATCCCGCTTTGCTAAGTCATGTTAAATTTAACTCTTGGACCTCGCACATTAACTATTATATTTTCGACTAACCCAAATGGACATACAACAAATTCGCGGAATTTATTTAGATTTCGTTTTATTTAATCACTACCTAGGCGCCACCAAGAGTCACGTAATTCTCCTTATAATTTGCATGTGAACGTAGTGAATGGTTTGACCGCCTTGCTTTCATAACGAAATATTAAATTCTGATACAAAATTTTATATAAGCTTTAAACACAAACACTGCATTTATTTAACCAGTTCATAAGTTGTCTGGTGAATTGGTTTCTCAAATGGCCTAAAAGTTTAGGAAGTAACCTTTCTCATTAAAATTACACTAAAACTGGTTATGTTGTTCTGTCGGCATAAGAATATGTTAGTATTCTTTTTTGTTTTGTAGTCCAGCTTATTACATATCTTTAGTGCTGTCAAGCTTCACGTAACGATTAACCATCCATTTTTAATACAATTATTTATTAAACAACGTTGTTTTCTTGGAGAGATACGTTTTATGTAAAACCACTTTCGATTAGATAAAACCCACATTATAACCATATAGCGTACGAAGAAAACTTATGACTATTTTAAAATTATGCTGGAAGCCTTCTTAATTTTCACAGAATATTGTTTAATTGCTTTCTTAATCAAATCTACTACACACGCTTCCTCAGTTCAACTAAAAATAAGTTATTCACGCTTTTATGCTTGTGTAACCTATTAAAACACGTCAACTCACTTTCTTTGAAATTTTTAGAGTATTCCTCTAAAACAGAAACGTGAAGACAGAACATTCCATTCATATTTTGTCGAGAGCTATTTATTGCAGAAGCATCGAACTTTTTAAAAACTATACAAAATGCTAATCGCACAAAACCTCTTGTTCCCATTCCACCGTATGGTTAAAGTTTACGGTAAAATTA
>JAQFZG010003136.1:0-14369 GCA_034695465.1 Entomobrya nicoleti | reverse complement strand
GAGGCATGCATGTGGTGGGATGAATGTTTGGTGCTATATGACATGGGGCGAGATGGGTATTTACACGAGGGGCTACAGAACGAAAAAGCGTTTCGTGTTTCGAGAAATAAATCTGTAAAACGAACCACTTTTTTGAATTTTGCTTATGTGGCTTATTTGTCATAACAGCTCAACTTGGCCGAGACATATTTCGAAACGTCAAAGGAATTCTAAGCTTAGTTCTTTACAATGGCTTTGTTTTTGAAATTACTATAGTCACAGGAATATATTTTTTGGAATACGAATTTCAAAGTGGTAAATTTTGCAGTTTACTAACTACTATACATAAATTCCCAAATGAGCTACTAAAGCGAAATATAGAAAAAATTCGTACGGGAACTAACGTACAACGTGATAAGTTGCTTTTTAGTGTTATCATAATTGCACAAGTGACAGTTGCAATAACTTTTGTGATATTTATCCCTCTTGTTGATATAGTTATTGCAATCATGCCCAACGTACTACTCATGCTCATTGACTGTTTTAATGACAGGAGTCATTTGGCTTGTCGTTTTAGAAGAGCTCCTGGATTATTTAAAGGATTTAGTCCGACTATCAATTTGCCAACGGGAAAATAATCTAAAAATCCAAATTCAAGTTTTTGCAATTTTTGTAAACGAATGTCTTAAAATATATTTTTGGCCCGTAGCTGAATTTATAGGAGCGCTGTTTTCTATACAAAGTGTCCAGTTTGTGAAAAGTTGTTCGCCTGTTGTTCTGAAAGTTAGGGATTTTCATTAAATTCCTCATATTCCAATCGAGCAAAAAAAGTATCAAAATTGGTACCTAAAAATGAGCGGTACAGGTATGCCAATACTACAACAGGAACCCCTCGGTATCCTAAACGCCAGAGAATATCTGCACACAAATCTAGAACCCGGACCAGAAGTATACAGAATGACGATGTGTGTTTTCTATGCCGACTACACCACTTACGACCTAGCCCTATTTGAAATAATTGACTGGAAAGTTTGGACCGTCATATTAGCAATTTATGTGTTGCTAGCTTTTATAATGTTTGATGTTTCGAAAGCCGTTTTAATCTTGAGTTTAATGATTGGTGTGGCAACAAATCTCAAAAACATTGACCGTCGATTCGTTTGGTGTGTTCTTGTTCCAATAAGTATGATTTATAACACCCACCAAAGCTACATTTCTTCTGATAGCACACGTCTTCGAACAATCTCAACTTCGTTGCCATGGTTCATAAAGCACGGCTTTAAACATTTTGTTCCTTATAAAGACTGGTTGGGTACCTTTGGTTACGCGTTCGCTCCCCAATATCTAAGAAAAGAGTTGGAACAAATATTTGATGGCCGCACACCAATAGATTATCTTACGGATGTAAAGGTACACGCGACAAATATAACAGATATTGCAAAATTTATTGCGGAAAGGCAAATTGCCGTATCGGGTCTATTTGATGAACACTCATTTTTCACAAACTTTGTAGCAAATAATTATCTACTAATTGACAACAAGTATGCTTGCTTTTCGAGAGGCTCATCAATTATAACGAAATATGGTAAAATTAGCATTCGTTTAAAAGGTTATATGTCTGCGAGAGCTGGAACGTTGATAAGCAAATCGTATGAGATGGGAGAATGGGACAAATTCCAGAGACTGGCTGTCAGTCTACAATCCCATCATAAAAGTTTGCGGACCACGACAGTGGTTTATCTAAACAAGTTTGCGCCGCCGCAGCCCATTGATATCAAATCCATTGTGGGATTATCTTGCTTTGGGGTTTTTGGAGTGGGTTTGGCACTTTTGGGGATAACTGCGTTTGTATGGCTCACTTCATGTTTTACGAAATGGGCACCGCGATTTTGTAAGCAGAAGTTTCAACAGTTTTGTAACTGGTTATAAGACAATGATGTCCAACAGCAGAAAAAATTGCATATGCGGTAAAAATATTCACAATTAAAAATTTTTTGTGAGAGAACTTAAAAAAAATTATAACTCAAAATATTCTTAAGCAATATAATACATATCATAATATTTTACTTTAATTATGTTTTTTAATATATTTATAATGGAGAGGTTGAAGAATATTGGCATCGCAAGTATGTTAGTTGGTTAAGTGATTGGAGCTACTAATTGTTGTGGTGGATATATTAATTTTGGTGTTTTGTCACTCCAGAACTAAAACACTATTAATATTTTGATAGTAGTAATTGTTAATAATTATAATTACTGATTGTTCATTAAGATTGATAATAAAATTCGCATGCGCACATTTATCTAGTGGAATCCAATTTTGCTGTATTTGCATATTTACTCAGAACTGAAATTCGTGAAAATTTGCATTTGGTTTTTTTACCGAACATGTCGATTCTTCTTAAATGTCTGTTTACAATGTTTCGTTATTTTGTCAATCATATAGTTTATATTTCTCCATTATTTTTGTATAATTGTAAGTCCGCAGCCACTCTCAGTAATATGGCATTTTTGCATTGGTACGTTTTTTTACAAACTAATTGGTCTTTCGATGAAGTCTTCACTAGGGTCGAAAAACGTACACTTCCTAGCATCATACTGTCTACCGGAACAAGCCAAACTAAATATAAACTAATCAGAAATACATCATATATGAATTCGACATTTACATTCATCCTTACCTTTCCATTACTACTTGCTGCTTTAACAATTCCCAATTTTCAAGTACTGTGCTACTCAATAATTTTTTAACCCCATCTACATATGCCGGACTCAATCATTTCATAAACCCAACTTTATTATAAACCTTACACAACACAGTACATTGTAGTCTACTAACTTTCAAAATTTTAGAAATAATATAAGTAAACAAAGTAATCAATATAAACTTTAAACTTATTAAAAAATATTTATGAACCATACAAAATAATTACGTTTCTTGGTTGACCGGGATACGGTTTTAAAATCCTATTAAACTGACACAATTTCCCCACAGGTGAATTCATTTATTGAGAAAGTATGCATGCAAGTTTAGGTATCTAAATTGTTGCAAAATACAAACATTGGAATAAATTAGGTGGAACCAAGTCAATCATGTATTTATGTGATCAACCCTGAAAAACTCTACGTGACAATTCCATAATTTTGAAATGACTGTTTGTTTGTAAGTTTGTGTCGGCATTTAAATTTACAAAATCAATCAAGTCCATTTTTACATATTGATGATATTGCATGAGACAAATAAATAATATGGTTAAAAAAATTCAATAAATACTAATATCATTTTAAAGCTTCCAACAAAGTGCTTACTTCAACTTTGATATTGTCTATAATATTGAACTGTAAAAAACGAACATTACAATGTACATTGCATTATGATGCTTCATGGCATTTCATAAGTCTGAATCTTATAAGAATACCAGATAAATACTATTACAAACAAAGAGTAAGGATGAAAAACTAAGGTGAAATGGCCTATGCATAGTTTGAAAGATGACAAATAAAAGTAAACCTTAAAAACATCTTGTCTTATGCATGTACACAAATATATTGATTGTCACATGCCTCTTATATTTTTAATGCGACTAAGTATCCATAAAAGACAAAGCATCGTCTCTTAAACCCTATCATATTAAGCAATAGGAATCTTGTTACTATTTGGCCTAGAAGTAGTCCAATCGTTTTGTAGTTAAAGCTCGTGCGAGCACTAGATATATACATTTTAACTAACTCCGAATAAGTACACGCGTGCAAAGTGTTATAATCTGCTGCGACAGTTTTTATTAAGCGTGCTTGAACTATATAACGAAGCAACGGCAATAGCGTCTGGAAAATTATAAAATGTCTGATGCTCGTGTGTGATTTAGGTCTTTTAAACATAAGCCTCCTTCAGGTTATGACAAATATATATATATAATCCGGGCTACGTGTATGTAATAGTCCATTATTTTAATTAAAACAGTCTGACATTTTATGCACAACATGGGTTTAGACTTACACGAGTAGAACGAGTTGTAGCCAAATAATAATATTGCGGTAAAGCCAGTTTCGCTTCGAAAATCCTTTTTATGGTTTAATTGCACAGTAAAGTAGAAAAAAGAAATCAGGAGTTGTCTGAGTGTCAATCTGAAACTAAATAAATACTGAGCATAATATAAGACGATTTATAAAAAGCTCAAGGAAGTCATTTAAGATGCATTTGAAGGCAAAGTTGTTATATCAGTTTTTATACATTTTTATCTTAACTCATTATATTATTAAATCAACTAAAGCAGTAATCAGATATTCCGACTATTCTACAGAGGATATCACTGAAATAACTAACGCTTTTTCCTCATGTTTTGTACGTGTTTATAATTTTCAAGGAATAGATATAAATTTTCGAATTTTGTCCACACCAATTCATCTCATTCGCTATTTTTCTTTAAATAACTTTTTGGCGCTGTATCCATATGAGGTTGTGCACCAAAAATCCAAAATTTATAACGAATATCAAACCTGGCCTAATGTTTCAGAATATTCTATGGATACTCAACTTGAAAATCTTTTGCCTTATGAAGTGCATAACAAATTGTACACAGGCATGACGACCACTGACCGATTTCGCATTGCTAATCGAAAGTCATCCTGTGAAATGAACGTTTATTTGCATCCTCCAAATCAAAACACAGACCCTTCTCTGTACATTGGCACTATGTGGGGTACTGTGATCAAAGACCCAATTTGGATAGATTACTTTTACAATCAAGCAGACTGGGAATGGAGTCACGACTATTTAAATACAATTCCTAAGTTCTCTATACTAATATGTCGTATTACGAAAGAATCAACTTGTTTTAACAAAACCCACCAAGATAACTGGATATCCACTGTACTTAGTTACGGTAATCGTGCTCGAATATCGGAATCTATACTAATTTTAAAACAAGTGCATATTCGAAAAGAATTATTCATCGTCTGTCTGTACTGCAATCTGTGTGATCCCTTTGAACTAACTTATATTTCTCCAAATTCTGGAAACGGTTTGTATTCTAAACTGGACATTGAACGATTTTCAAAAGCCAGTCTGCAATTTGTTCGCGCATATATGTTTATTTATGAACCTAAGTACGATAATTTAAATCCGAATCAGAGAAAAACGAAAGATCAAGTTCTGCGATACATAAGGCGTTTTAAGGCAAATGACACAAAATATTTTCAATATTTGGCGGATCGTCATGGAATTGAGAATCTGCTTCCGAAAAATGTAACAATTGAATTTTCCGTGAAAAGTGGGCATCACGAGAGATCTTATTGGCAAAACTTAGTAGTCGACTCGTGTTGTACGTCTAATTTAATTCGCTATCATCCAATGCTTCGACCAATTATCGAAGCGAGTTCAAAAATACAGTTAAGTAATTACCAAAGCGTTGGTCTAATTTTTCATAGAAAGCGCTTACGATTTTTAGCTTGTCACCGAAAACAAATTCATTGGATGTACCAACTTCAGGAATTGATCACCGTGTTTCATTATTATACTTGGTTTCTAATCGTAGTTTTCGTTTATGCATCGTCCAGTATTTTGAAGATTAGTTTTCAACGGATTTACAAAAATAAACACGGAGGTTGGACGAACCTCGGCCTTTTTCAAATCTTTGGAACAGTACTGGATCAATCCACGGATATATTTCAAAACGCAAAGCTAAGGAGAGATCCTGCATTCTGTTTTTCTTTTGCTTGCATTCCAATGGCATTGCTTTTTCTTGGCAATCAGTATAAAGGAGATAATATAGAAAAATTAACTTCAGATGCGCCTTTAGTTCCATACGATACGTTTGCCGATCTGGTTCAAAATAAATTTAAGATTTTAGTAAACCCATACCACTTGCAAAAGAATGGGTATGGTTTTCTGAAGCATAAATTTAAGTTAAAAGAGGATTATTTAAAAATAAGTGCACACGAGAGCTTTCCTCTTGTTTCGGAATTCTGGTACGAAATAATGACACGTTGGATAATTTACAAGTGGAAAAAACTTTCTGATTTGAATAATGAAATCTCAAATAAGACTTGGTGGTATTTAAACAACTCTGAAATGATAATACCAGATAAAAATGATAAAACAAAGGATCATATTGCATACTATCTGGAACCAAACAACAAAACTGCTGTAATTTTGCGAGAGCACGATGCGATTGTGGTATACGCATATCGTAATGATACATTTCCTCTATATTTAGGAAAGGAAATTATAAATGAAAATTTAATGGGGTATAGATTCTGGGGATATTTCCCTGAACGTATTCTTTCGACACCCAAATTTTATTTTGAGTCTGGAATACAAGACTGGTGGCAGATGTATATTAAATGGTACATTACATATGTTGCAGAAACAAAAGAATGGGCACAAAGGTCATCAACACTGAAGGGAAGTATCCGGGAACGATCAAATAACTTTGACAGTGGTAAGCAGATATACGGTCTTTGCTTGATTCCACTGGTGGGTCTTATGTTCTCGTTATTTTATTTTATTTGCTTTGAATCCGTGGTATGCAAAGGGTTTGCTTATACGATTGGTAAAACACTTGGAAATTTCATTGGCCTAATCATCAACACAACTTGTTTGTTCGTAGAGGGTGCAAGGGGACGAATTTTCGGCAAACAGTCTGAAGTTATTTTGTTTAGTAATTCACGTCGTACTATCTCAGAAAAGGTGTGGGCTTGGAAGGAATAGGAATTTGGCTTTATGAAATGTGTACATATATTTTGGTATAAATTATTTGTACGAAATAAAAAATAACCTAAACTTATAAAAATCGCTTGCAAGGAATTTATGATGAGTTTAAGAGCGGTAATATGATATACGGCATTTCGATTTGCAGGTCTTTTAATGTATTCAATACATTTTATTTGTTTCGAATCAGATGTTTGCAATTAAGTGATTGGTTCATCGTATATGTAAAATGCTTAAGGCTTTTCTTAACGTTATTATGAACAGGTCATATTTAATGCTAGAGAATGCATAGGAGCTAAACTTCAAGAAACGGTCTTTAATTATTATGATCAAGACTTCACTTCCTGATACTTATGAAAATATTTTGGCTTGGAAGACTTGGAATTTTTGGATCCAAAATAGATTTCGAATTTGTTTGTAATTTGTCATGGAATAGATTTCGTGTATTATAAATAATTTAAATAAATGTACAATTAAGTTTTTATTTGCGATATATGAAGAACAATGCTGTAGTTCTTGTTTCAGAAAAACTTTAATAAATGGGCATACAAATTATTTGATAACAAATATCTGTGATTTTTTATTGCAAAGAACTATAAAACATACCATTACATATAATATATTCCGGGTGTGTTCATCAGAAATGAATATGTAATGCGCCCTTGTTCTAGTGATCCGCCCTACTAAATATTCATCAAAGATATTATGCTGTTTATCTAATCATACCATATTAAGTACCAGAGTTCAAGTCATGTCATCGGTCCACGTGGTAGACAAATGGTCAAATTATTTTTTAAACCACTAGTTTGAGTAATATATAATCAAATTAAGGTACTGAGGTAAGAAAACATACCAACGCGTGCTAAATTGTATGAAGTGTTGCGCAAGCATTTATTAAGCGTGCTTGAATCAGGTCATTTGGTAAACCCTATCTTTAAATGTAATACGAATATACGTATGGTCTGAATTGAATTGTGAAATTAAAATACTTGAAAGGCACGTTAATGCAGAAGTATATTTTGTTAATTAAAAACTGTCTGATAGATTTTGCAATAAAATATGTTTTCTTACACGTGGAGAACGAGTTTCAGTTCAAAAATGGCTTCTAGCAAAGGAAAAGGTAAAAGTGACATGGACAATTATTTTGCAATATTTGGTACATTGCTGGACCAATAGGTAGATACATTTCAAAATGCAGAGTTGAAGAAAAATTCTTCATTCTGCTTTTCCTTTTCTTGCATTCCATTAGCATTAGTATTTCTTGGTAACCAATATAAGAGAGATAATACAGAAAAGTTAACATCAGATGATATATTAGAGTCATATGATACGTTTGCTGACCTGGTTGAAAACAAATTTAAAATTCTAGTAAACCCAGTACACTTACACAAGCAAGAGTATAAATATTTGAAGAAAGTAATATCTTCAGCAGAATTACAAGTAAACAGCAATGAATAAGAGAAACTCTTCTACAAACAACTTAAATCATGTATCCATATCAATTATAATCGAACCTAATTTTTTTAAATTTAGTTGTTAGTTTTAGTTGGCTGCAGTCCTTGGAGAAATCAAGAATTACATGTCAGCTGAATGTGTAATTGTAATTCAAAAATTTGATTACATATAATTAGGTAGAAAATAATAAAACAGCGTTTGCCAGGGACTTTATACTGAAAATGAAATTAAATTATAAGCCATGCTACACGTGTTCGTAAAACAAGGCTTATGTTATGTAATTACTCATAATTACGGCAAATCTTTTTAAACTATCCACAAACATGAAAATAATTGATACATTTTGTGCAAGCATTAGCGTATTAAACCTTGTACAATATCCTTTGAAGGGTAATAAGTAATCCACCGTTATGAAGAACCTTGAGCTATGCTATGTTAGATATGCTATGTATAAGTTAGCAAGTGTTCTAAAAATAGTATCTTATTCCATGTCCAGAGGTTTAAGAGCTAAAAAGTAGCTTGGAATTGACTAAAATATTTATTAGGTTAATACTTTTCTGTTTTACATTCCGAAATACAGAGTTATTGAACATTTAAAAATGTACCTTATCCTAAAAACATATAAATACCACCAACAGTGCAATAACTGGGGAACATGGTTTCCCCTGCATTGGAACCACAAAACCAAAGTTTGGCAATGTTTCGTATTTTCCAATTCCAATTCTCATTCCCAAATTTACATTACAATAACATTTCTCATCAAACTACTTCTTTTCACATTAGCCACAATTATAATACATACATACTGCATTGCGTGCACCAAATCATTTTAAATATTACCACATTTTGGCCCAACTTGTCATGGTTCTAGTGTTATTAGTAACTATTGCCATTGACTACATAATATTTGCTCATGGTGAAATGCTAGCGTTTTCCGGTAACTGGGCTGATGATATGACAAAATCGCACAAAATATCAAAAAAAGATTCACAATTTATATTTCAAACTGTTACAATCCCTGTAACATTACTAACCTTATTCACTTACGTAAGTGTTGCTTTGTATATATACTTTAATATGGATCCATGGTACAGTTTCGCGATTTGTTTGCGCTACTACTTTCCGAAATATTTCACTAATTTGTTGTATACTCAGTACATATTTTTGAAACTAGTAAATTATATAGTTTCGTTATGGATTGCTCGTATTTTGGTAGTAGGTTCTATTAATCTTACACTTCTTGGTATTTCACAGTTTGTGCATCGAAGTGTTTTACTAAAAGATTTGGAGAAATATATTCAACCAACTTCAACTCTAATTGGCTTTTACCAGCAGTTTAAAATAATATCTAATGTAATGAAGTCGTTTGAACTAGATGTAACAAACTTTGCCTTTAGTACGATGTTTATTTTATGCTTGATATTTTTCAACGTTTTCGTTGTTGGAGTTCGTAAACGTTTGTTCATATTTCTCTTTATTAGTATAGCAATTGTGTGTTTTGGTTTAGTTATTTTGCATACTCTTTTTGTAATCGGCTGTTCATTTTACAAATCGTCCTTGAAAACTATATGCCAATGGCAAGGAGCAACAAAAAAGGAGAACCAGTTTGTGGATAAGGTATTAAAATCATTGCAAATAATAGCACTGCCTGCTGGAGAAGCTGGAATTA
Source organism: Entomobrya nicoleti (assembly GCA_034695465.1). NCBI lineage: Eukaryota > Metazoa > Arthropoda > Collembola > Entomobryomorpha > Entomobryidae > Entomobrya > Entomobrya nicoleti. The sequence goes on along the minus strand of JAQFZG010003136.1, from coordinate 4,557 downwards.
TTGATGTAGAAATTAAGGTTAATTATTTTTATAGTTTACTTGTCAACATTGCAAACTCTGTATTGACAGTCAGAAGTATACTTCTTAACATATAGTCTTATTCCAGGTAACAAGAATGTTAATTATTCATTAAAGACACTATGTATACTTTAAAAAATCTCGTTATTTCAAACAACTGTCGTATTATTAACTTTAACTCGGTACAAGAGACACAAAATATAGCTTGTAACTATACATTTTCTAAAAATCTTGTATCATGCTTTGCCTTCACTTTATATCTCTAATTATAAGTTTTGAAATTGTTATCTTCCAAGCAAATAACGAAGACATTGCAAAAGGACTCAAGCCAAAGTGCGATTGTGGAAATACCAACACCAATTAACAAAATCTTAGCTTAAATTGGCTAACATCAATGAAAAACACATGGTTTTTATTTGCAGTTTTGATTAGGCGTTTGCGACAAACATGTAATTGACTTTGTCAGTGAGTATCCGTGCTTATGGACGGCTGAAGGAGTGATTTTGATGGGACGGCCTTATGTAATACAAAATAACGTTGTATTGTCTAAAATAATTGTTACTTAGTAATCCTTTGTTTTATTAGAATTTCAAATATAAACTTTTCTACATTTTTTCTTTAATAATCGAATCGAACGACAACGCTTATAGTATTTCATGTTCGATGGATAAAATTGATAGGTTACTCAGGCGTTGTTGTCCCATGGTCGACCATAAATAATTCTGGATTTTTTAAGCTTCGAGAATGTCATCTCTTTTGAAGCCACGCTAATAGATAGTGTCGGAAAAGTTATTAACGTGTTAACCGCGTTATGAAATTGTTGCAATAAACCATACCTTGCAAGTATATTTCATACCACAACGTCTATAGGGGTTGTTTGTTGCAAATTAATAATTTCCATGAATAGAGTCAAAGTGGACTTGAGGAATCCAGTTTCGTTTTTCAAATTTGTTTCGTCGAGATCCTCGCAGTAAAATCCTGATAGTTTTTTTACTACAGTTTTAATAGTTTCCGGGGTCTAATGCACTAACTTGTAACCCCATAGAAATTCAAAACGTTCGTTGGAATTTTGCATGGCACTAAAAAGGGTTTGAATTTCTTGTACTAGTTTTTCCATGACGCAATTAAAAACGTTAAGTTGGAACTGCTCTCATGGTGTGTTTGCTGTCACTTGGTCTCGGCTGTTGTCTTGAAAACGTTTTGGTTTGCGACGACGATTAGCGCGGAATAACTAACGTTTATTTAAATACCATAACCAAAGTTAATTCTAATAGAATGACAAACGTTTACTTAAATACTATACCTAACGTTAATTTGAATAGAATATCCGATGTTTATTCGAATAGAAAACCAACTTTTATTCGAATAGAATAACCAACGTTCATTCGAATAGAATAACCAACGTTCATTCGAATAGAATATCCAATGTTTATTCGAATAGAAAAACAAAAACTTACTTAAATACTCTAACCAACGTTAATTCGAATAGAATAACCAACGTTTATTCGAATAGAATAACCAATGTTTACTTGAATACTATACCTAACGTTAATTCGAATAGAATGTCCAACGTTCATTCGAATAGAATAACAAACGTTCATTCGAACAGAATAACCAACGTTCATTCGAATAGAATAACCAACGTTCCTTTGAATAGAATATCCAATGTTTATTCGAATAGAATAACAAAGACTAACTTAAATACCATAACCAACGTTAATTCGAATAGAATAACCAACGTTCATTCGAATAGAATAACAAACGTTCATTCGAACAGAATAACCAACGTTCATTCGAATAGAATAACCAACGTTCCTTTGAATAGAATATCCAATGTTTATTCGAATAGAATAACAAAGACTAACTTAAATACCATAACCAACGTTAATTCGAATAGGAAACCAACTTTTATTCGAATAGAATAATGTTATGAGCCCCTAAATAATTACGAAAAACTAACGTTTAATGTTTTAACGTTTACTTTTAAGCTACCTAGTTAAATCTGCTGGTATATAAAGGCCAGCATCTTCTGTAATAATCACATTACATGCACACATTAATAAAGTGATGCACAGACATCATCTTACGCGAAGAAGCGTATGCAGCATCAAAAAAGATAAGCGTCTACTGTGTTATATGCAATTATTTCAATTCATAATATATTTGCATTTGCATGATAAGCATACATATATTTTGTTACGCATATTGAGTATTATGGCATGTAACAATAACCAACGTTTATCTGAATAGTATAACTAATGTCACTTTGTTGTGAAGACGATTTCAATTTTTGATTGCAACAAATCTACAAAATATCAGACCCACAGATATAATTACTAATACTACTCTTATTATTTGTACTCTTATTGACCATGAAATTTTGCTGACAATGTTGCGCCGTTGTCAACGTGACCAAATATATAAAAATGTTGTATGGAAATAGCAGATTATGCGATAAGTTTAGCTTGATATATTTACGTGGTTATCATATGCCAAAAAACTAAATTTTTCGATAGCTACTTAACGTTAAGAATCGATTTTTGAACCCCTCTACCTATGCCACATTTTAAAATAGGATTTACCAGTATAGTATACGATAATCCGCTTAACATAGGGTGCCTGAGCCCCTGTGAATGCTGAAAAGGGAGTGGTACAAAGATGGAGAATGCCAATCTAAATACATGGGCTTGCAAACTTTTAAACATTTGCATAACATAAATATATCGTCGATTGCTGCTTTAGTAGGTCTTTCAAAAGTATATCACAAAATAACCACGTTATGCAAACTATTTATGGCTATTGTAAAAATACCCATTAAGTCGTAAGATTGTGAAACTTAGATAATTGATTTGCAGCTATCACATAAGCAACCTTCTGACATTTATATGTTTAAAAATTAAAATAAATATTGCGTATTAAAAACTAGTCATGCCCTAATCATGTCACCAATCTAGATGTTTAAACTAATATTTAAACATTTGCTAGCTTTAACTTCCGAGTGACTTCCCAGCTCTTAAAAAAATTGTTTATATAAAAAATATGACTATGAGTCTATCAGAAGTTTAAATCTGTCAAATTATTACTAACTTATAATTTTATTTCATGTTTGTTAGTACGCGAGCTATAATCAACTGAATTTGTAATGAAAAGCCAAGGCGGATTAGCATGTATTTGACATTTTGATTTGCGGAGTATACGGCTTTTTGAATTCCAGAAGCAGACGTTTGTGATGTGCTGTCATTACAACATTATTTGGGCGGGCATCTTTTATTAGGGGATGTGTACTCCAAATACTTTACTTTTATAAAACTGTTGACTTGTAAACCTTAAATAATTGTTCTAGTTTGCTCCAACTTGTGAGCAGATTTTAGTAACAAAGCATAAAGTGCATGTAAAATCACAACGATTGGTTGCAAACATTTCAAAAATAATATATCCTTTAAAATTGTGATTTTTAGCGTAATTTCCAGAACAATTTCAACAATTTGGACTATATTTAAATTTATAATCCTAAAATTTGCTTTTAAATTAGAGCTATAGGATGTCCGTCGATTGTAAATTGCTTAAAAACACGTACGTGTGCTTAGCCGTATGTAAACGTGGTTTTTTACTCAAATATTTCAAATTTAAAATGCATTTAAACAAGACTTTAGACAAAACTCTTCTGATACGAATGATAATGACTCAGGTAGATATAATCAGTTGTGCACCCGTTAAACTTCAAGTAAGCTCAAAAAAGGCAGCCAATTCAGAAATCAAGTTTATGCCTAAAAGTGCAGTTGAGTTAAAAATTTTAAAATATAAATGTGGTTTGCATTCCGTTTTGACCTGTTTGCTACTAATTCAGTGTTTACTGGCCATAACCAACATATCTACTACAAATCCACATTCTAAATCCGACCAAATTCTACCATTGACAGTGCTCTTAGTAAATTTAGCATCGACTTGTTACTTAAATTTAAGTTGGGACAAGCAAACCGAACTTTCAATTTTTCTTAACAACATTTTTAAACTTGAAAACAAAAATGTATTGTTAAGTCAAGCAACCAAAATATCTGACTATTTCACCCTGGAACGGCTACTTTTGATGTTCGTCCCCTTAGCAATTTTTACTTGTGCTGTATTTCCAACTCTGGCAGTACTTGGTTTTCACTGGGATACACCATGTAAACCGTCCTTGATTGGTTATTTTCTGTTTGAGTGCAACTCAAAACCTATATCTCTATTAGCAATAATATTTGATTTTGGTTTAAAGACGATAATATATCTTGGAAACATTTGTATGCTCTACTTTGGAACAAATGTTGCCTTATTTATCGGTGGTATAGTTCATATATTATCTATGATGGCATTTCGGGATAGGATAAAGCACTTTTGGAAAGGTTTCAAAAATGCTTCAAACTTATACGCCAGCTCATTTTTATATAGAGAGCTACAAATTTTGAATGTTTTATTGAATATAGTGCAACAAAACTGTTTAGCTATAATGATAATTGGATCTATAGGGATTGCGTCAGTAAGCTTAGTACTCATCTTAAC